>CM017572.1:40077419-40189620 GCA_007844125.1 Sinonovacula constricta | reverse complement strand
GCGTCGAAATAAAGCATCGAAATAAAAGTATTTTAAAACGTTTTTTTTTTATTTTTAACAAAGACACAATGACTGTGATGGTAACATTTGCAATATTATGGTCAGACTATCTACATTCTGTTTTTATCTACATTTACTTATTTACGACGAAAAGGTGCCGTCTTATTCACTACTAAATATGCATTATGACAATATATCCATTCAGTGCCTTGTTACATGCTTGTAAACAAACTTTAACCAACTCGCAGTTTTAATTAATGTTAAAGGTGGTATCTGACAGTTTGCCAAAATGTAAAACATATAACAACATCTTACATTTGTTCTGGAGATTTTCTGCATTATTGCTGCATGACTTTATAATTTAGTTTTATTTAAAGGTTGTTTAAAAATTGTTAAGCAGTACAAATCATGAAATATATCCCATTAAATTTCCATTATTTCTAAATATATAAATAAGCACGATGAGGATTTCAGCTAAATTAGTAAGAACCGATTGACTAATTGACTCATATATCGTGATCAGTAGAGTAAGCTGTCACGTGGATTTCTTAGTGTAAAAATAGCTTACCGTGCAGCGTGGCTCGGATAGGAAATATATGTTTGTTATGACAAGGGTTGTTGTGCTTTACTTTTCACATAGATGTAGGGTTTTATTAAACAGCATTTTCAGGTAACAATATTTGATTTGGTTACATTAAAGACAAAAAAAAAAATCAAAATGCCGGATAACAACTGTATTATCAGTCTACAAAACATTTTGAATTAAATTTAAATTTTGAATCAAGAACAAAATGACCAGAGAAAAAGTGTAAATGGTTGTAGCAATCTTTTTATGTGTAGATGGAATTGAGGAACCAATGCCCATCAAAAGAACATACCCGCAACAATCCTTATAGGATGAATTAAATGAGAACATAGATTACATGCATGATTAAGGTCAACAGTATCATCGTCCCCCACTCCTAAAATACTCCCGTTCAGAGGATAACACATGCAAAGGTAAAAAATGACCTCAGGTAAATAGCCTAAAAATTGGTTAGGAACATGTATATAGTGACTACAGTGGAAAAAATAAATACACTGAACGACGTTGTATCTGATATATGTACATAAAGTTAGCATTTTATGCGAATTCTTTTCTTCTTTTAAGAGCCATTATGCCCGAATTCTCATAATCCGGAATAATATATTGTTACATGTATTTGATAAGACAAACTGCTGGATATCAAAATAACAAAACATCGAAATAATGCATCGAATAACAAATATTTTAAAAGAGTTTTTTTTTTTACAAAGATACAATGACTGTGATGGTAACATTTGCAATATTATGGTCAGAATATCTACATTCTGTTTTTATCTACATTTACTTATTTACGACGAAAAGGTGCCGTCTTATTCACTACTAAATATGCATTATGACAATATATCCATTCAGTGCCTTGTTACATGCTTGTAAACAAACTTTAACCAACTCGCAGTTTTAATTAATGTTAAAGGTGGTATCAGACTGTTTACCAAAATGTAAAACATATAACAACATCTTACATTTGTTCTGGAGATTTTCTGCATTATTGCTGCATGACTTTATAATTTAGTTTTATTTAAAGGTTGTTTAAAAATTGTTAGGCAGTACAAATCATGAAATATATCCCATTAAATTTCCATTATTTCTAAATATATAAATAAGCACGATGAGGATTTCATCTAAAGAAGTAAGAACCGATTGACTAATTGACTCATATATCGTGATCAGTAGAGTAAGCTGTCACGTGGATTTCTTAGTGTAAAAATAGCTAACTGTGCAGCGTGGCTCGGATAGGAAATATATGTTTGTTATGACAAGGGTTGTTGTGCTTTACTTTTCACATAGATGTAGGGTTTTATTAAACAGCATTTTCAGGTAACACTATTTGATTTGGTTACATTAAAGATGAAAAAAATCAAAATGCCGGACAACAACTGTATTATCAGTCTATAAAAAACATTTTGAATTAAATTTAAATTTTGAATCAAGAACAAAATGGCCACATAAAAAGTGTAAATGGTTGTTGCATTCTTTTCATCACTGTCTACCATCGGCTCATACATTCACCTCTGTTATTGGCTCACTTTATGTCGGGACTACTTTCGATCCACGTGACTTTCAAAAAGTCACATGATATTAAAGATGGTGACACCGGTGAAACGGGAAGTTGTTTGTTTTATTTGTAGAAACAAGAACTCAAGAAATTATAGTTTAGACAGCAAGAAAGCAAAAGAAGATAATTTTATAAGTAAACTTTCACTTCTCCTCGATAACGTTAATTATATAAACAAACTCTGTGTAATTTTTTAAGACCAAGTTCTTGTCATATTTCTTAACAAATTTCTATTTACAAATGCGCATTAATATCACTATGTTATTCTTCCAAAAATAGTGCGCTTGAATTAATTAAATATCTTTAAATATTTACTTCAATATATGTCTTTTTTAGTAGATGTTTATTCATTTTTATGTAGAAGTATTTTTTTTTAATTTGAAAAAATTCCTTAAAATAACACTTTAAAATTTCCGTCAAAAATCTTGACGTGAGCCCATTGCAGAGGTGTCTGAGAGTGTAACGAACGACAACTCTGCATGGGAGATTGTCTTTTCATGTGTAGATGGAATTGAGGAACCAATGCCCATCAAAAGAACATACCCGCAACAATCCTTATAGGATGAATTAAATGATAACATAGATTACATGCACGATTAAGGTCAACAGTATCATCGTCATTGCCCTCCCCCTCCCTCCTAAAATTCTCCCGTTCAGAGGATAACACATGCAAAGGTAAAAAATGATCTCAAGTAAATAGCCTAAACATTGGCTAGGAACATCCATGTAGTGACTACAGTGGAAAAAATAAATACACTGAACGACGTTGTATCTGATATATGTACATAACGTTAGCATTTTATGCGATTTTTTTTCTTCTTTTAAGAGTTTCATATACGTTGGGGTCAGATGTTTCCCCTAGCTTTGTATAGACACCGTCAACATTTTCCAGTGACGTGTAATCACTGAAGTCAGGACCATCCTCCGTTCTCGTGACCTCCCCTAGTTTAACGTACCCTACCGCAGCATCAGTGGGTTTGACTGTCGTCCCTTCTGCAAACTTGGCCAGCAGTTCATTGTAGACATTCAGTTCGATGGGACGGTGATATGATCTTCCCTCAGGGAGGTTGTAGTACATTGTGGCCGGACTGTCATCACCATCAATTGCGTTGCGCCTTTTCATTCTTACGCGCCTGAAATATCATTTTTTAAATTAGGTTTACAGGCAATGGGGTCCTACCGATATCCACAGTTATCTCCCTTGCGAAGTCAGTTTAGAGTGATTTCCCTTTGACATTGGGTAGTTCCGGTTTGTTGAGAAAAACGACGATCAGATAAAATATCGAGATTTATCCCTGTGTTCTTAAAGGAATTTCAACGTTCGCTCTATATTCAACGTAGAAAACGGATGCAGAACAGCCGTACAGCCTAAGCTAAGAAGGAAATTATGTATGATAGAGTAAAACTGTTAAAGTCGGAAAGGTTTCTCAAGAAACTGTATGGGTGGGGTAAAATAATTGGTACTTAATCTTGACAGATCGCCCCGTAATACTGGCGTGTTGCGATTAATTTCGCTATTTTTGTTATCTTTTTCCGTCATTGGTGAGCTGCAGATAATTTGTGTAAGCATTTAATGTACATGTGCTGGAAGTGAAGTGGTAATTGGAGCAATTCGAATATAGTAATGCATTTTTATACTAGTCATAACTGAAATTAAATGAGTGGCATGTAGGGAGTTGGCATCTTATGCAACCTATTTTGGTGTGTGTATTTTTTGCTCTTTTATCCTATTTTCGTTAACTCATTGAGCCCTACAGCCATCCCCTAGAGGCATTTCTCCAGTCATCCCCTACCCCTGGTGGGGGTCTTATCTGCCCCTCATGCCTAGTGACACATCTGGTGTGGATTACCGGTCAGTGTAAGATATTGGGGGTGGGTGTATACACAACACAATAAACATGTCATTTTAGATATACTCTAAAAGTTTATTTTCACATACTTGCAGCACAGAAAGTGCTTTACACAACCGTGTAATTTTTAACACAGTAAGAAAAGAAATAATTCAGAAAAGAAAGACAATGACTGAAATCTGAAGAACAAGTAAGATTAATAATATCAAATTAACACATTTCAAATGATTAAATTAAGATATAATTGACCTCATCAAGTTTTCTTATGTTTATAACGTAAATAACACTGCTTTATTTAAAAAAAATATATAATGAGTAACTTTAAAACAGTCGGCCGTCTTTGATTGAAAGTTGCGATTTACCGGTAGTTTGAAAAAATAATGCTCTTAAACTTCATATTTGATTGAAAACTTCCGCTATTTCCAAGCGTTAGCTTTTGTCTTTTGATCTGTTGATATTTGCAATTATATTATAATTGGATCTGACGCAGGTTATTCCACATATCCGCCGATACATGTGCGTATAAATAGGAATTTTAAAGCTACATGTAACCGTAAGGCACATCGCCGTTTTTCTTTATCTCGACATAATTAATTCATTGTGTTTACATCCGGGCTACATGAAATTCCAATACATATATTTCAGGCCATAAAAACCTTACATGTGACCACGCTTTTTCCTAATCCACAGCTATTTTCAACATAAAATCGGCGTACTTTCAATATAGGTTACTGTATATAACCGAAACCGGAACTACCCAAAGAAGCGCCACCTCGTCCAAGGGAGGTAAATACGTAGCGAAATCAGGGATAACTCCGTATATCGGTAGGACCCCATTAGGTTTGATCAACAAAATCCGCCTCCACCATCATCATTATCATTATCATTATCGTTTCCGTCGTCGTTATAATAATAATAATAATAATAATAATAATAATAATAATAATAATAATAATAATAATAATAATAATTATTATTATAATTATAATAATCGTTATCGTCATCGTCGTCGTAATCATCACAATCAACATCATCATCATCATCATCATCATCATCATCATCATCATCACCATTATTGTCGTCATCATCATCAGTAGCAGCAATAGGAGAAACAGCAAAAAAAAATTCATATCAAAATATCGTAAGGAATCTTTACCTGACAATCAGAAACACTACGACGAGCACAACCGCCAAGACAACACCGGCTGACACAATCGGTGCAATAATCGTTATGTCTGACTTATCGTCTGAAACAAATTGATAATGTGAAACGGTCCCTCATAGGCATTTTCAAAGCAACGCGTATGATTCTATTTAACATAATCGCGTTGTAAAATTGATTGTTATATATGCTCTGTTGCTGCACCAGTCCTGTGGAATTCACTCCCAGAAACTGCTAAACAGTGCACAGAATTTAATACGTTTAAAACTCAGATTTCTTTTTGGGATGGTTAAGATTGTAAATGTTCAATTTGTATGCAAAATTAGGTCTCTAGACGTGCAGAAAATGATTCAAGATAGGGTAAATTAGGGTAAATTATAGTTATAATACCTAAAAAGTCAGTTGTGAAAGCATATTAGAGCTTGTTGAAATCTTGTTGACTCAAAATAAATGTTATCCTTTAGTATCAGACGCATATACTATGTAGCATTTATTGTGAAAGCATGTACGCTCATTCTTGTTCATATAAGCAGTGAGAGGCCCAGTTTAAATAGTTATAACAAAATAACAATATATATACACAAAAGTTTCTCTTGCCGCAGCTACTACTACACAAACCACCTTACTGCTGCTGATACTGCTGTTGACACACACACACACACACACACACACACACACACACGCGCGCACGCACACACACACACACACACACACACATATGTAGTACTGTTACTAGTATGCTGTATGTCTCACATCCTAGCTCTTTCTTGTTCTATTACTATTACTAGTGTTGTAGTATGCTAGTATATATATATATATATATATATATATATATATATATATATATATATATATATATATATATATATATATATATATATATATATAGTTGTGCACAAGTAGAAAACAATGTTGAACGTGCCCTCGATTAACTTTCATAACGGTTATCGGATAAACCCGGCAAAGGAACTAAGGTTTGTATACATTAATTCGGTTGATAACGTCAACGCGGAATATGTAAATAACACACTTGATTCGATCTCGCAACCTTTTCTTCTTCTCCGGATTATACTCGGAAATTCGAAAAATATAGAGCTTTACAGGTGGCATCCGACATAGTTTGGACCAAATATACAATAACAAGTCATTGTTACATGCAAAGATCTTGCAAAATGCTGTTCATTGCTGCCTTAGAGCTGTGTCGCGCATAAATCCCCGCTCGTCATTGCAAATAGCAATCGGAACACTTCGGATAATTCACGAATCATCTTTCGGATGTATGTAGGTAGTCGGGTCACCTCGGCTCTGTCCCTAAATAGGACTATTTTTGAGACAGACTCCAACACAAAGATGGCAGCTCGGGTTGCAGCTCACTACAGTATGACTGTAAAACTTCAATTTGTGACGGCTTCAATTTAAAACGTCCATTTTTTATTTACCAAGCGCAGCAGACACGCAGCTGTCAAACGATGGCAGTGTTTATGTTTTGTGCGAACTACATAGGCATATTATCCTTCCCACTTCCGGCGAAAACAAAAACGATCGTGATTTCAGTAAGTATCATTGCACCAGATGCATCCGAGGGATGATTGTCTCGAGGACGAAATGACCCGAGGAGTTCCGATTGTGCAAATAGGTATTTCCTGACCGATCCACGATGCATAGAAAGCTATTCATAAGCTAAGAAACTAATTCTTAAACTAAGAAATTCACGTGACCATTTACTTTTGCGATCACGTTATATTGGCACCTGGGTCATCCGCTCTGACGTCGATATCCATTTAGTAGAGAGTACTGTTCGTGCTTGGTATAGAGTTTGAAAAAATTAAAACAATTGGAGTAATTTGTTTTCGCGATTACTACTGACTACTTCTTTACGTAGACTCAAGTAGAAGTTTATGAAGAAATTATGCCCAAATACCCCAAAGCAGTCGTAAGATATTGTAACATCTTTGTGAAATAGGCAAACTGTCAGAAACAATCTTCAACGTAAATGTGTGTTATTTTCGGGCTTCTTTATTAGATCGTGAAGACTTGTTGGCTTTGAATGAAAGACTGCGATTTCTTAAATTTTATTGCTATAACGGCACAGTTTTTACAGACACAAACATAAACTGTGCAGCATGAATTGCACGAGGCTAAAAATTCAAAGCAAATTCATACTTGGCTCCAGGTACAGGGGGCCCCGTTCGAACCCGGGCCTCGACATACCAAAGTCGTTAAAATGGTAGTGGTATAGCTCCCTTCCTTAACGCTGAAGCAAATATAAGGATCGTTCCACGACTGGTTGGCCACATGTCAGGACAATGTGACTTGGTGTGGTATGATGAAGGCATTATAATATCTGCTTCAAGTGGACACCGTCTCGAAATAGCTGAAATACTGTTGGTGGGACGATAAACCCAACATATTCATACAAAAAAACAATAAAAGTAAAATGTTGTACATTGATTCGAACCTGCAGCCTTTCGATTGCTTTTTGGCACACGTACCCGCTGTGGGGAACTACTGGCTGTATGGCTTTAAAAAGCCAGGGAATATTTTATTGGTACACCATTTGATTCGTAAAGATAACGGAATTAACCAAAAGCAGCATGCGGATTAAACCGAATGTGAACTGATAGCAGCATACGGATTTAACCGAATGTGAACCGATAGCAGTATACGCATTAAACCGAATGTGAACCGATAGCAGCATACGGATTTAAACGAATGTGAACCGATAGCAGCATACGGATTTAACCGAATGTGAACCGAAAGCAGCATACGGATTTAACCGAATGTGAACCGAAAGCAACATACGGATTTAAACAAATGTGAACCGAAAGCAGCATACGGATTTAACCGAATGTGAACCGAAAGCAGCATACGGATTTAACCGAATGTGAACCGAAAGCAGCATACGGATTTAACCGAATGTGAACCGAAAGCAACATACGGATTTAAACAAATGTGAACCGAAAGCAGCATACGGATTTAACCGAATGTGAATCGAAAGCAGCATACGGATTTAACCGAATGTGAACCGAAAGCAGCATACGGATTTAACCGAATTTTTATCCGGAAGCAACATCAACATTGTTTACTTTAATAAAACATGAACGAATTGAAACAGAAGAGAAGTACAAAAGGTATTGTTACTTGTCGATTGTAGCGACTGCGTTGATGTAGACTGCGATGTCGTTGTCTCTGTTGAATATTCTGGCATTGTTGTTGTAGTAGGCAGTGGTGCCGTTGCTGTACTCGGTGGGATTGTCGTTGCTTTACTCGGTTGTATCATTGTTGTACTGGGTTGTATCATTGTTGTACTCGATGGTGTCGTTGCTGTACTCGGTTGTATCATTGTTGTACTCGGTTGTATCGTTGTTGTACTCGTTGGTGTCGTTGCTGTACTCGGTTGTATCATTGTTGTACTCGGTTGTATCGTTGTTGTACTCGTTGGTGTCGTTGCTGTACTCGGTTGTATCACTGTTGTACTCGGTTGTATCGTTGTTGTACTCGGTGGTGTCGTTGCTTTACTCGGTTGTATCATTGTTGTACTCGGTTGTATCATTGTTGTACTCGTTGGTGTCGTTGCTGTACTCGGTTGTATCATTGTTGTACTCGGTTGTATCACTGTTGTACTCGGTTGTATTGTTGTTGTACTCGGTGGTGTCGTTGCTTTACTCGGTTGTATCATTGTTGTACTCGGTTGTATCATTGTTGTACTGGGTTGTATCATTGTTGTACTCGGTGGTGTCGTTGCTTTACTCGGTTGTATCATTGTAGTACTCGGTTGTATTGTTGTTGTACTCGGTGGTGTCGTTGCTTTACTCGGTTGTATCATTGTTGTACTCGATGGTGTCGTTTCTGTACTCGGTTGTATCATTGTTGTATTCGGTTGTGGTGTTATTGAACTCGCTGGTGTCGTTGTTGTACCCGGTGGTGTCTCAGTGGTGTCGTTGCTGTATTCAGTGGAGTCGTTGGCGTATCCAGTTGTGCCAAAGTTGTTCTCTGTTGTGGTGTTGTATTCGGTGGTGTCGTTATTGTACTTGGTGGTGTCGTTGGCGTATCCAGTTGTGCCATAGTTGGTGCTCGGCGGGAACGTTGCTGTATTCGGTGGTGTCGTTGCAGTACTCGGTTGCATTATTGTTGTACTAGGTTGTGGTTTTGTTGTACTCGTTGTTGGCGTTGTTGTACTCGGTGGTGTCGTTGTTGTAATCAGTTGTATTATTGTTATACTATTTTGTGTTGTCAGTGTACTCGGTTCTGTCGATGTTGTACTTGTTGGTGTCTTAGTGGTGTCGTTGCTGTATCCAGTTGTGCCATAGTTGGTGCTCGTTGGGAACGTTGCTGTATTCGGTGGTGTCGCGGTTGTACTCGGTGGTGTCGTTGCAGTACTCGGTTGTATCATTGTTGTATTCGGTTGTGGTGTTATTGAACTCACTGGTGTCGTTGTTGTACTCGGTGGTGTCTCAGTGGTGTCGTTGCTGTATTCAGTGGAGTCGTTGGCGTATCCAGTTGTGCCAAAGTTGTACTTTGTTGTGGTGTTGTTGTATTCGGTGGTGTCGTTATTGTACTTGGTGGTGTCGTTGGCGTATCCAGTTGTGCCATAGTTGGTGCTCGGCGGGAACGTTGCTGTATTCGGTGGTGTCGCTGTTGTACTCGGTGGTGTCGTTGCAGTACTCGTTTGCATAATTGTTGTACTAGGTTGTGGTTTTGTTGTACTCGTTGTTGGCGTTGTTGTACTCGGTGTTGGCGTTGTTGTAATCAGTTGTATTATTGTTATACTATTTTGTGTTGTCAGTGTACTCGGTTCTGTCGATGTTGTACTTGTTGGTGTCTCAGTGGTGTCGTTGCTGTATCCAGTTGTGCCATATTTGGTGCTCGTTGGGTTCGTTGCAGTACTCGGTTGTATCATTGTTGTATTCGGTTGTGGTGTTATTGAACTCGCTGGTGTCGTTGTTGTACTCGGTGGTGTCTCAGTGGTGTCGTTGCTGTATCCAGTTGTGCCATATTTGGTGCTCGTTGGGTTCGTTGCAGTACTCGGTTGTATCATTGTTGTATTCGGTTGTGGTGTTATTGAACTCACTGGTGTCGTTGTTTTACTCGGTGGTGTCTCAGTGGTGTCGTTGGCGTATCCAGTTGTGCCAAAGTTGTACTTTGTTGTGGTGTTGTTGTATTCGGTGGTGTCGTTATTGTACTTGGTGGTGTCGTTGGCGTATCCAGTTGTGCCATAGTTGGTGCTCGGCGGGAACGTTGCTGTATTCGGTGGTGTCGCTGTTGTACTCGGTGGTGTCGTTGCAGTGCTCGGTTGTATCATTGTTGTATTCGGTGGCGACATCGTTGTATATGAAGTTGTCGATATTGTGCTGACTATTGTTATCATCATCGGTCTCTGTTTTAATACCGGCTTTTATTTAAAAAGAAATTAATTTTGGATTTCACTCACAGCAAATCGGGCGACTTCTATTGCACCTAAACCTGAAAAGAAAAGATCCAATTCCTGATGTTAATTTTACTTTGTAAGTGTTCCTCGAAGAAAGCTATTTAGAATTAATTGAACAAGACGTCGCTCTAACAGCAATCTCACTTTGTCTTAAATGAACTGTGTGTCCGTGCGTGCCTGCTTCCGTGGGTGGGTGTGAAATTTTTTAAGTTTCCAACTGTGGTGTACGAGGATTGTCCCAGAACTTCGAAGGCATTTTTATCTAAAATGTTAAAGCCTCATCTGGTATTATCTGGCATTCAATTTATTATTATATTCTAGTTCGATTTACCTTGTTTAATGGATCTTGTCAGTTTCCTATAAACATCCCAGGCATATAACGAGCATTACCTAAGCAACACATTTCCGCCATAGTCCAATAAATTAATGACCGATCTCCACAACGACTGTCAATTTTGCTTATTTAAATGATTTAGATTTTTATGCTACTTAGCCAGTTTGTACAGTAGTGTAGTATTGTGAAAAAAAGGATAAAATAGTTTGTATTTTCGCATTGCGGATGAATATATATTGTAAAATCAAAACAAAACTGCATAACTACAGTAAAATACCAAACAATATGTTTATTGTGCATTATTCCCATCTTCGTACGGAATATGTGTTGTGTGTATATATATATATAAATAACTGCGCTGAAGTTGACTGAAGCTTGATTCATACATTAATTGATTCACATACATATAATATATATTGTTCCAGTAAGGACCCATAACTTCGACCTAAGCAATCAACAGCCAAATTTACATGTAAATTACATTTTGACATGGTATTACGACTCCTTTTCATTTTGGCTGGCAATCATGCCTGGCTGACAATACAGCATGCCATTTAGGTTAGATATGATATAGTGTTGACAAGACAGCACGCCATTAAGGTTAGTTATCATGCAGTTATGACAAGACAGCATGCTATTCTGGCTAGATATCATGCAGTGATGACCAGGCAGCATGCTATTCTGGCTAGATATCATGCAGTGATGACCAGGCAGCATGCTATTCTGGCTAGATATCATGCAGTGATGACCAGGCAGCATGCTATTTGGGTTAGATATCATGCAGTGATGACCAGGCAGCATGCTATTCTGGTTAGATATCATGCAGTGATGACCAGGCAGCATGATATTCTGGTTAGATATCATGCAGTGATGACAAGACAGCATGATATTCTGGCTAGATATCATGCAGTGATGACCAGGCAGCAGCATGCTATTCTGGCTAGATATCATGCAGTGATGACCAGGTAGCATGCTATTCTGGCTAGATACCATGCAGTGATGACCAGGCAGCATGCTATTCTGGCTAGATATCATGCAGTGATGACCAGACAGCATGCTATTCTGGCTAGATATGATGCAGTGATGACAAGGCAGCATGCTATTCTGGCTAGATATCATGCAGTGATGACAAGACAGCATGCTATTCTGGCTAGATATCATGCAGTGATGACAAGGCAGCATGCTATTCTGGCTAGATATCATGCAGTGATGACCAGGCAGCATGCTATTCTGGCTAGATATCATGCAGTATCGACAAGACAGCATGCCATTGTGGCTAGATATCATGCAGTTTAGACAAGACAGCATTGCATTGTTGCTAGAAATCATGCAGTTTTGACAAGACAGCATGCGATTGTGGCTAGATATCATGCAGTGATGACAAGGCAGCATGCCATTGAGGCTAGATACCATTCAGTCATAACAAGACAGCATGCCATTCTTGCTAGATATTATATAGTGATGACTAGACAGAATGCTATTCTGGCTAGATACCATGGAGTGATGACAAGACAGCATGCCATTCTTGCTAGATATTATAAAGTGATGACAAGACAGCATGCCATTCTGGCTAGATAGTATTTAGTGATGACAAGACAGCATGCCATTCTTGCTAGATATTATATAGTGATGACAAGACAGCATGCCATTCTGTCTAGATAGTATTTAGTGATGACAAGACAGCATGCCATTCTGGCTTGATAGTATATAGTGATGACAAGACAGCATGCCATTCTGGCTATATATTATATAGGGATGACAAAACAGCATGCCATTCTGGCTAGATAGTATTAAATGATGACAAGACAGCATGTCATTCTGGCTATATAGTATATAGGGATGACAAGACAACATGTCATTCTGGCTATATAGTATATATGGCTGACAAGACAGCATGCCATTCTGGCTACATAGTATATAGGGATGACAAGGCAGTATGTCATTCTAGCTATGTAGTATATAGGGAAGACATGGCAGCATGTCATTCTGGCAATATAGTATATAGTATTAAATGATGACAAGACAGCATGTCATTCTGGCTATATAGTATATAGGGATGACAAGACAACATGTCATTCTGGCTATATAGTATATATGGCTGACAAGACAGCATGCCATTCTGGCTACATAGTATATAGGGATGACAAGGCAGTATGTCATTCTAGCTATGTAGTATATAGGGATGACATGGCAGCATGTCATTCTGGCAATATAGTATAAAGGGATGACAAGACAGCACGTCATTCTGGCGAGATATTATTTAGTGATGACAAGACAGCATGCCATTCTGGCTATATAGTATATAGTTATAACAAAGCAGCATGCCATTTTGGCTATATAGTATATAGTTATAACAAGACAGCATGTCATTCTGGCTATATAGTATATAGTTATAACAAGGCATCATGCCATTCTGGCTATATAGTATATAGTTATAACAAGTCAGCATGCCATTCTGGCTATATAGTATATAGGTCTGACAAGACAGCATGTCATTCTGGCTATATAGTATATAGGGATGACAAGACAGCATGTCATTCTGGCTAGATAGTATATAGGGATGACTAGACAGCATGTTATTCTGGCTAGATAGTATATAGGGATGACAAGGCAGCATGTTATTCTGGCTATATAGTATATAGGGATGACAAGGCAGCATGTTATTCTGGCTATATAGTATATAGGGATGACAAGGCAGCATGTTATTCTGGCTAGATAGTATATAGGGATGACAAGGCAACATGTCATTCTGGCTATATAGTATATAGGGATGACAAGACAGCATGTTATTCTGGCTATATAGTATATAGGGATGACAAGACAGCATGTTATTCTGGCTAGATAGTATATAGGGATGACAAGGCAGCATGTTATTCTGGCTATATAGTATATAGGGATGACAAGGCAGCATGCCATTCTGGCTAGATAGTATATAGGGATGACAAGGCAGCATGTTATTCTGGCTATATAGTATATAGGGATGACAAGATATATGTCATTCTGGCTATATAGTATATAGGGATGACAAGGCAGCATGCCATTCTGGCTAGATAGTATATAGGGATGACAAGGCAGCATGTCATTCTGGCTATATAGTATATAGGGATGACAAGACAACATGTCATTCTGGCTATATAGTATATAGGGATGACAAGGCAGCATGTTATTCTGGCTATATAGTATATAGGGATGACAAGGCAGCATGTTATTCTGGCTAGATAGCATATAGGGATGACAAGGCAGCATGTAATTCTGGCTATATAGTATATAGGGATGACAAGGCAGCATGTTATTCTGGCTAGATAGTATATAGGGATGACAAGACAGCATATCATTCTGGCTATATAGTATATAGGGATGACAAGACAACATGTTATTCTGGCTAGATTGTATATAGGGATGACAAGACAACATGTCATTCTGGCTATATAGTATATAGTGATGACAAGACAGCATATCATTCTGGCTATATAGTATATAGTGATGACAAGACAGCATGTTATTCTGGCTAGATAGTATATAGGGATGACAAGGCAGCATGTCATTCTGGCTATATAGTATATAGGGATGACAAGACAGCATATCATTCTGGCTATATAGTATATAGGGATGACAAGACAGCATGTTATTCTGGCTAGATAGTATATAGGGATGACAAGGCAGCATGTCATTCTGGCTATATAGTATATAGGGATGACAAGACAGCATGCCATTCTGGCTATATAGTATATTGGGATGACAAGACAGCACGTCATTCTGGCGAGATATTATTTAGTGATGACAAGACAGCATGCCATTTTGGCTAGATAGTATTTAGTGATGACAAGACAGCATGTCATTCTGGCTAGATATTATTTAGTGATGACAAGACAGCATGTCATTCTGGCTAGATATTATTTAGTGATGACAAGACAGCATATCATTCTGGCTAGATATTATTTAGTGATGACAAGGCAGCATGTCATTCTGGCTAGATATTATTTAGTGATGACAAGACAGCATGCCATTCTGACTAGATAGTATTTAGTGATGACAAGACAGCATGCCATTCTGGCTAGATATTTTATAGGGATGACAAGAAAGCATGTCATTCTGACTATATAGTATAAAGTGATTACAAGACAGCATGCCATTCTGGCTAGATAATATATAGTGATGACAAGGCAGCATATCATTCTGGCTATATAGTATATAGTGTTGACAAGGCAGCATGTCTTTCTGGCTATACAGTATAAAGTGATGACAAGACAGCATGCCATTCTGGCTAGATATTTTATAGGGATGACAAGACAGCATGCCATTGTGGCTGTATAGTATATTGTGATGACAAGACAGCATGTCATTCTGGCTATATAGTATAAAGGGAGGACAAGGCAGCATGTTATTCTGGCTAGATAGTATATAGGGATGACAAGACAGCATATCATTCTGGCTATATAGTATATAGGGATGACAAGACAGCATGCCATTCTGGCTATATAGTATATAGGGATGACAAGGCAGCATGTCATTCTGGCTAGATAGTATATAGGGATGACAAGACAGCATGTCATTCTGGCTATATAGTATATAGGGATGACAAGACAGCATGTCATTCTGGCTATATAGTATATAGGGATGACAAGACAGCATGTCATTCTGGCTATATAGTATATAGGGATGACAAGACAACATGTCATTCTGGCTATATAGTATATAGGGATGACAAGGCAGCATGCCATTCTGGCTATATAGTATATAGGGATGACAAGACAGCATGTCATTCTGGCTATATAGTATATAGGGATGACAAGACAACATGTCATTCTGGCTATATAGTATATAGGGATGACAAGGCAGCATGTCATTCTGGCTATATAGTATATAGGGATGACAAGACAGCATGTCATTCTGGCTATATAGTATATAGGGATGACAAGACAGCATGTCATTCTGGCTATATAGTATATAGGGATGACAAGACAACATGCCATTGTGGCTATATAGTATATAGTGATGACAAGACAGCATATCATTCTGGCTATATAGTATATAGAGATGACGAGACAGCATATCATTCTGGCTATATAGTATATAGGGATGACAAGGCAGCATGTTATTGTGGCAAGATACCATGTAGTGATGACTGTGTATTGATGTTGTCAGGTGTCTATGGATGAATCTCCTCGACTGCCTGTAGTTGTTCATAGTACGAAAATATGACAAAATCGTGTGAGAGTTGCAACACATGTTAAAATGTGAGTTCACATGCCATTCAAATGTAAAATGTTTAGAGTTATAACACAAACAATATTCACATGTCAAAAATAAAATGTTAAAGGTAAACACACTGTGACGTGACATTTTATATAAAAGAGCCAACCCATACCCATCAATTACCGCATTGGAACGGTCTGTCGGCAAAAGGAGCGACCGTGATGAACTTACCTGTTTACAGAGCTCCAACTTCGCACTTTGCGAAGGGTTTCTCACAAAACTGTCCAAGTGATGACGTATTCGTAGGCCCGTATTTACCAACCATTCTTAAGACTAAGTCATGACTTAAGCCCAAATTTCAGTTTTCATACAAAAAGCTAAGATTATTTATAAAGCTACGGTTATGATTTTAAGCTCAAAGTAGCAAAGTTGAAGCATCGTGTTACAGACATGTAGATGTTGGAGATTGAAATTAATGACGTAAGCAATTCTTACTCGAATAGTTGGTGAATACTGGCCTTAGACCTTAATTATGACGTCATAAATTTAATGCAGCGAAGTAATTGAAATAATGATCATCGGTACCAGCATCATCTCCGCTAATAGTATAATCATTATCATCATCAGTCTTCTTCCTTCTTCTCCTTCTTCTCTTCCTCCTCATCATCATAACGATTGTGAAATGCACAACGTAGTATTAGTATAAACATTTATTTAAACAACTCAAGTAAATACTTTTTGCTTTGTACTTTTAATAATTAATGGAAATGTTGGTACCAGAGATTTAACTTGTTTCTCATAATAACATGTTTAAGCTTTAGGATTCAATTCATATTTATCACAAATTGGCTTTCTTTTGTGTCACATGTAACATGCTTGATAAATAGATATATTTTGGTGTTAGCCCATTGTACACAAATTAATTTCCGCCCAAATGTCTCAAATTTTATTTTCCTTTTTCCAACGAAAAAACATTCTTCCAACAAAAAAAATGTTTTGCAACATCATAAAACATGCTAACGGCTTTGTGCTAATCTTGACTGATAAAATTATAGTTAAAGTATTCTTGGCTAAAAGGTGGTATACGACAGTTTGCCTTTATAAAATTCATGTAAAATACCTTACCACTGCTTTGGGGAATTACGGCATATTTTCTGCATAAACTCATACATTAGTATAAGTAAAGACGGGTTTGAACATCGACTATGTTGTTAGACAGTACACATTACTATAAAAAAAAACTCTCAAAGTTCAATTATGCCAATCTACAAAAACTCACGCTAGTGATCTCTGCTTAAAATATATATCAACGTCAAAGCGATTAACACGGATAAAAATATAACTTAATCTCAAAAGGAAGTTGTCATATGGTTTAATTAGTTAAAAATAGCTATCTCTGCAACGTGGCCCAGATAGAAAATGCATGTTTGCAATGAGAAATGGGGATTTGTGTTTTACTGTTCACACTGATCTAGGGCATCAATAAGAAGCATTTTGCAGGATTTTTCAGGTAACAATGACTTATTTGGGTTTTTTTTTTTGGTTTTTTTAAAAATATGTTGGTCTAAAATGTCGGATACATCCTTTAACAAGGGTGCATTTTTAATTAAATCTATAAACTATTACTCTTTTTACATGTATAATTTTAAAGTAACCACGAATGACGGTTGTAAAACACGATTTACAACTTAATTAGTTTTCCTGTTGCAATCTAGCCGGAAAAAATATCAAAGCATTTGCATATTTTATATTTAGATATTTCTCCTTTCTTTCCAACGGTAGCGTTGAATTAAACTTGTCATAAACACTTAACTGAGGCATTTCGGATTTATATTAATTTACTTTTTTGTCATCAAATTGCCGATATGTCCTCGCAAACTTAAAGTAATTAAATAAACAATAGCAAAACAAAGAAAATACGAGTTGTAAACAAAAAGCAGTGTTGCAGCAAAGGTTCTAGATTAGAGTTTCATTTGTAGCTAGGCGAATTATTTAAGGAAAATAATATAATCTTAGCCTAACCCAAGGTGTCCTCGTGTGTAATGTGTAATCCCCGGTAGGTGAGCCTGATCGTCTTCCATAGTCTGCTTAATATGTTTAACGCTTTGTTAAACAAGAAAAACTGGTAAAAGATTTAAGAAAGTAAATTCTGATCTTCTTATCCGAAACAGAAGGACATGTCTGTTTTTAATGAGGAACATTTTGGGCGCGATTTAAGCGCGATGACCTCAACGGCGTACAATGTCAGAAAGTCACATTAGTTCTCTTATAATGGTGAAAGAATTTCAAAATATATAAGAAAATATAAAAAAGTAATATGAGCACTGCAACATATACCAGAATTTGAAAAGCATATCAAAAGCCGTTTTTTTTTTTTTTTGAAGTTAAACGCATCAAAACGTTCATATTTCTTTGTTTTTGAAACTTAGTAAAACTTCAAAGGACAAATGTCTATATAATCGTCCAATTATTAAGCGATTTTTTTATTTTAGCAAAATAAAAGAGAAATTAAAATAAAAAGTGAAGTAAAGTAGAGCATATAAAGTTAACGTAGAACGTACCTCTTTGAGAATTATAGCAATGGAACCTCAGTTCACTGTTTTTTCTGTATGTGACGGAACAGGGATGTTGCTCACACATAAATACGTGTAGTAGTAACAACAACAAAAACAGGAAATTTTACTAATTCACTGATTGCGTGCACAAGTTGTGATTGCTTCATTTTATTAAACTTTAAGGCGGAAGTTCGAGGTTGTATGCGTTTCAAAAAAAGGGAAACAGCATATTTTGTCAAAGGTTGAAAGACCAAAGAAAAATAAAACCATTCCTTTCCTTGATCAAACCGAAATATATAATATCCTGTTTACTGTTTATTTACTTTTTTAAGAAAATCATAATTAGAAAACATGTGCGTCACGTATGATATGACACTATATGGGATTATAACAGAATGAGAGATTTGGCTTGCAATGGAAATTGACATTTTGAGAAGAAGATGATTACCGACATTTCTCGAATATTCTTTAATTTGCCATGGTTTGTTTCCCCAAAAAAAGGGTTGAACTATTTCCACCGGACCTTGTAGCGCAATCGGTAATGCATTGGCTCCAGGTACGGTAGGCCCGGGTTCGAATTCGAAAAATGTTAGTGGTATAGCTCCCTTGCTAACGCCCAAGTAAATATAAGGGTAGTTCCACGACTGGTTGGTCCGGTGTCAGGATAATGTGACTGAGTGTGGTATGATGCCAGGTGTTCACGGCATGCTATACACAGTGAAGGCAGCGCTATATCAGCTTCAAGTGGTCACCGTCTCCAGATAACTGAAAGACTGTTGGTGTGAAGATAAACCAAATAAACAAACAAACAAACAAACAACTGTGAGATAATATCACTGGATCATCAGCAGCATCTTGGAATTTTGAAAACAATATCACCATCTTTGAAATTGAGACTTAAATTTAAACATCAGAATACAAAAAGAGCTAATGAGTAGCATTGGATTGCAAGGAGCATCAACAGCCGAAAAAGCAAAGAGCTAACCGTAAAGTGAAAAAGCATCCCTAACCTTCAATGGAACAGTTTTAGAAATGAAGTTATCGTTGCTAATACAACAAGTTAATAATGACACATGTCTTAAAAAGAAACAAAAGTCGTGTTTTATTCAAATACATTGATGTGTAATCCGAATGATTGTTTGTGTTCATTATATAATCAGATAAAGTATTGAACATGATCAGTGGGATATTTTTTGTTTGTTTTTAAGTTTAAACGAGTACCATGACAATCTCTGTCACTTGTGTATTGAATTCCACTGACATATGTAAGTGAGAGTTTATTGACAAATTGCAGTAATGCATATTCTTAAAGCAATTAAAAATTCATGTAATCTCAGAGAAGTTTCTTTTCTAAATAAAATCTTTTCAGTAACCTTCAAAGCATAAATACATTGTTCAAAAATTATTTTATAACACGTATTTACTTAAATGTCTTAGAAAAGCATACCTCAGAAAAGCAGATGTTTACAATAGATATGCATCTCATATGACCTACAGCATTTTTTCCTGGTGACAGATATGTACGATTTGTCTATCACTTCATATAACAATGATTGCAATTCGAATAAAATAACACAATTACACATTTGTTGTCATGTGGTGTCGGGAAATTGTTCTTTTATATCAAAGACAAGTACAATTGTCAATAGAAATCTAATTTGGCTGTTTCACTCCGAGGTATAAGAAGACAAAATATGGAAAGTGCCTATGAGAAATACCACATGCCACTAGACAAATGCACAAATAAAAGTTAAATGTAAGTGGCAGAAAAAACACACTGTGACAATTAGTTAAATCGTTTCGATTTTATGGCTCTTTTTTTCTGTTACAAAAAAAAAAAACGAAAGAAAACAATAACACACAAACAACCCAGATACCTCCTTCAAACGTTGTATTTAATATTGACTATCGGATAATCTTGCACGTCAATCTCTCGGTAATCCAATCATGGATTAACCTGACAATTATAAGTTAAACAATGAAAGGAAATCATTAGTTCATCTCGAGGTTATAACCCATACATGACAACAGACAGTTGTCGCTTGATTTGGAGACAATCGGACGGGTTCGCTATTATCAATTTAATGGTATTTGTTTTTAGTTTCGTATCTTGCTAAACAATGTTGCCACAGTTTTAAATTTCTAAGCCGTGTTAACACAAACATTACAGAAATAAGCACATAATGTTAAGTATTTTATGAAAAAGTTTGCATTTAACCGCGCATTCAATTCTTGCATTCTTTCTCTCGTGCTGCATGCTGCCTAGTTTGTATGTATAGTGTAGTTAAATAAACCTGATGTAAAAATATAATATGTATCTGTAGTTTAGCTACATAAACTAGATGTAAAAATATCGTATATAAGTGTAGTTTAGCCATAGATACCAGATGAAGATATAGTTTATATGTGTAGTTTAGCTACATAAACTAGATGTCAAGAGATCCTATATAAGTGTAGTTTAGTCATAGAAACCAGACCTGGGTACAGTTTCTACGTGTAGTTTAGCTATATTAACAAGATATTAAGATGTAGTATATATGTGTAGTTTAGCTATACAAACTAAATGTAAAGATATAGTGTATATTGTAGTTTAGCTCTTTAACATTGATGTCAAGATATAATATACATGTGTAGTTTAGTTATATAAACTAGATAAACTAAGCATATCGTATATAAGTGTAGTTTAGCTATATACACCAGATGTAATAATATCGTAGGTTTGTGTAGTTTAGCTATACAAACTAGATGTTAAGATACCGTATGTATGTGTAGTTTAGCTATAGAAACCAGATGTAAAGATGGAATATATGTGTAGTTTAGCTATACAAACTATATGTAAAGATATCGTAAATATGTGGAGTTTAGCTATATAGACTAGATGTAAAGATATAGTATATATGCGAAGTTTAGCTATAGAAACCAGATGTACAGATATAATATATAAATATGTGTAGTTTGGCTTTATAAGCCATATATAAAGATATCGTATATAAGTGTAGTTAAGCTATAGAAACCAGATGTGAAGACATGGTAGGCCTATGTATGTGTAGAATATTCAAATGAAGAAGGTATAAAGATATGGGACTTGTGATTTGCCGGCATTTTGCCGATACTGTGCGGCGACATTTCTACCATTACAGCACAGGGGCACTTATGAGGTTCCCAGCGACTGAACCCGGCCGGTCCATTATACTGACACCGACGAGTCAGGCGTAATGCAGTCAATGCGAATGTCCGTCGGTCAGTCGGACATGTCCGGTTGATTTCTACTATGACCGACGAAAAGTCTGTTATCATCAGACTTAATGTCCGGTGAAAATGTTTAATGAAAATTCTGGAACGAACACGAACGTTTCTCCCCTAACATCGACAATCTCCCATCCTTGGTCTGTTTAATAGCTAAATAGCACAGCGCAACGTGACGTAACACATGTCCCTGAACGCAGACGAATCACATTAGTATTTAATAAGCGTCTGTGTGATACGATTTTGATGAACTTGGTTCTTATCGTTAAGCCCATGTATGCGAAGTTGCGATTGCCATAGATAGCAGTTGCAGACACATTTTCACTTGTAAAGGTAATAAACCTTTACCACTAAAGAAAATAAGAACAGACGAGGAAGCACGCAAGGGATATGAAGAAAAAACGGGAAAGAACGTTTCCCGGGTCGTTGAAAAATATATTTGCATGGGTAACCTTCGACGCAGTTAAAAAGAATCACTTCTATGTTTAGTAATAGGAATTAGGAAACGTCAAAGAAGTGGCAGGGTGTAACATGAAAATTGAGGCTGCAAAGTAACATAATGTGTCAAATACTCATATGGAAAAATGACAGGAAATAAAAGGCTGAACCCCACCCAGCTTTTACTGTAAGTGTCAGATGCAGGCCGTTCATTGCTTTTATGTAGATATTAGGTGGGTGATATACCTGGCCGAGAGTATGAAGTCAAACATCAGCCTAAGAAAATAGTTGTGACAAACCTTTTTGAGCAATACTTATACAGTATTACTTATACAGTAACACTGTATTTACTTTTTTAAGTCTAAAAAAAAACAATCAATATGTTTAAATTTATGCTTTAAAGCTAAGTATTTCTAATGCTTGTAATAAAACAGCAATTAAGATCAATAATTCAATTTGTTGTTACAAAAAATGTAAAAAAAAACAAAACATTGTGACTGGTTAAAATTTGGTGTGACTGGTAAACTTTTTGTTTTTACCAGTCATCATGTCCTGTGAAGGGAAAAAAGTTTTCGCGTACACTGGTAATGCTGTCCCCTGAGCCCCGAGCGTTAGGAGGGAAGCCACCACTACCAACTTTAAAGTCTTTGGTTTGACCCGGCCGAGGTTTGAACCCACGACCTCCTGATCCGCAAGCCGACGCTCTATCAATTGAGTTATTGTGGCCGTTGTGTAAAGATATAGTATATATGCATACTGCAACGAAATAAATCATATATAAAGACCTTGTGTATAGTGTATAATATAGAAATCCGATATTATACGGATAGAAAGCAGCTGTAAAGATTTGGTGTTTATGTATAGCGTCATGAAACAATCCAGACGTTAAGACTAAGAAAATGTGCATTGTGCAATGAAAGAAACAAGATAAAATTTAACACTTATGTATGTACATGTATAGTGTGGTGCAAAAATCATGTGTTAAGACTACGTTAGTGCGTTTACTGTATTGAAATAAACCAGATGGAAAGACCTCGTATTTATGAATAGAATAATGAAAAAAAATCATATGTAACAACATAGGTAAAGACGTCGTATTTAAATAAATAATTTATCATGACTTCGTATTTATGTATAGTGAAATGAAAGAAAGCACATTTTATCTGCTTAAAATGTTAAACATTCCATTGACTGTTTTTTGTTTTATTGAATTGATTAAAACTTTCATATTGCGCATTTGTTTCATTTTCATCAGTTGTCTAACTGACGCAAGGTGTCTGGGTGCGTTTTTCTTCATTAATCAAGTGTGTTTTCAATCGTTTTACATTTGTTTGAAGAACATCTGACAGTTCAAATACAGGCAGCCTACAAGTACCCGAGAGATTTGCAAGTGTTATTAGCATGTGTACAAACAAAAGATAAGAAGATGTATCTGTGTTAAACAATTAAGTTCTCTTCAAGAAAAGTAAAAATATCGTCTTACCCATCATTTATTTGTTTGTTTGTGTGTGTGTGTGTGTGTGTGTGTGTGTGTGTGTGTGTGTGTGTGTGTGTGTGTGTGTGTGTGTGTGTGTGTGTGTGTGTTGTGTGTGTGTGTGTGTGTGTGTGTGTGTGTGTGTGGTGTGTGTGTGTGTGTGTGTGTGTGTGTGTGTGTGTGTGTGTGTGTGTGTGTGTGTGTGTGTGTGTGTGTGTGTGGTGTGTGTGTGTGTGTGTGTGTGTGTGTGTGTGTGTGTGTGTGTGTGTGTGTGTGTGTGTGTGTGTGTGTGTGTGTGTGTGTGTGTGGTGTGTGTGTGTGTGTGTGTGTGTGTGTGTGTGTGTGTGTGTGTGGTGTGTGTGTGTGTGTGTGTGTGTGTGTGTGGTGTGTGTGTGTGTGTTGTGTGTGTGTGTGTGTGGTGTGTGTGTGTGTGTGTGTGTGTGTGTGTGTGTGTGTGTGTGTGTGTGTGTGTGTGTGTGGTGTGTGTGTGTGTGTGTGTGTGTGTGTGTGTGTGTGTGTGTGGTGTGTGTGTGTGTGTGTGTGTGTGTGTGTGTGTGTGTGTGTGTGTGTGTGTGTGTGTGTGTGTGTGTGTGTGTGTGTACGAGGGGTGTTCAATAAATACGCGGGAAAATGCTGCCATACTTTGAATACTCATGGGAAATTCACGTTCTCTTAACATTTTGTTAATATGTATGCATGCATATGTATGGAAAGCAGAACTATGTTTTTCTGCCTTTCCGTCTGACAGCCTGATTGTACTTGCACACCTGCATGTGTCCGCCTCTCTGCTCTCATAGTTGCCTGCAACCTGCCTGCGTGCTTGCTTGTTCTTCCGGTTGTTGTTTTTTCACTGTTTTTTTTTTTTTGGATTTTGTTTAATTTCGCCTTACTGTCTCTTTCTCTCTCTCTCTCTCTCTCTCTCTCTCTCTCTCTCTCTCTCTCTCTCTCTCTCTCTCTCTCTCTCTCTCTCTCTCTCTCTCCTCTTTTTTTCAATATACCTCAAAGTTTTTATCTTAATTTGTATTTCGCAATTTCCGCCATTTATATGTTATAGTCCTTCTGCTCTTCGGTCTTCTTGCACGCCTGTCCCTCTGTTACTCTCTATTATCTACCTGTTAATCTAGTCTGGTTTTTCTACTTTTGATTTTGTACTTGTTGGTAGTGGTGTCATTTATTTATTTATTTTTCTTGCACAGACATTTATTTATATTTATTTAACACAGACATGAGGTAATATACATGTACCTATAAAAAAAGTTACCTTGAATATTTAGCCCTGGGGCCAGAGTCGCTTTGCAAAGAAGGTGGTTATAATAATAGATTGTTATTGAAGTATTGTTATCTTTTCTCTTGTGGGCATTTAATATCTGTTCTACTCGCCTGTTCTGCACAATCGAAACATAGTTAAGTGTGTTCGCTTTTGTCGTTGTTGTTCTCATTATTATTTATCGATTCTTCGTATTCTTACTTACATGATAAATAAATAACTCAGTTATAAATCGATTAGATAACAATTTCAAATCAAGAAGTTGTATTGAATGTTGAAAACTTTTATATTTTCTGCCGTTCACCCGCCTATTCTTGTATTTGAAATATTTTGTATACAGTCTCCCTTATTTCATAAGACACCTTGAATGAAAATATAATTTTATGTTATGTAATAAAAAGGCGAACATTTATCACAATCAATAACCGAAACATGTTAGGCTTTAATCACTGCATTGTGACAGCTTTCTTTTCTTCTACGATTGGCTAGTGTAGAATTACACTGTAATACACTTCGGCTAGACCGCTCGTTACACTAGATTAGAAGAAACGATTTACAATCTAGGTATTAAGTTTAAATCGTTTAGAGACTTCGATTCAAATTTTACAATCTACACTGTTAAACATTACAAGCGACTTATTTGAATAAATAAAGTCAACGTTTATAGTTGAATCGTGCCGGTTAGGAGGTAAAGCGTTTAGAGAAACCTTGAATCTAGCCACATTCCTTTTGATGACATAATCTGTTCAATATTACGATGATTCTCAAAGTGATGGTTTATGTACAGGAAGTTTAATTTTTAATAATCAAGTTTTGTTCTTCTAATTTTCATCTGCATTTTTTTTCGATTTTGCAATATTTCAGTATCCATAATTAATTTTGGTCTAATATTCAAATATAATTTTGAAACTTTAAAACTTAATACATCGAGATTTTCTTCTCAAAGGCATAGATGGGTGGCCAATCAACAAATAGCTTTATTTTTTTCTTCCAATAAAAATCGGTCCCTAACTGCGCTATTTAAGTTACGCGGTATAGACGTAGTGTATCTGTTACTCGATATACATGCAAGGTAAACGAGAAATATACAACGTATACAGCGACACGGCCAGTGTTCAGTTAAGTAAGATAGCATTTCAGGCTATTATTTCAGGTGTTATTTACCTAACGAAGCAGCTGCGATCGCAATGTGCTGATAAGGTCGAGTTAAAGAGACTGATTGTATCGTTTGGTGTAACCGTTAACAAACGGCTTCAGCTGCCATACACGAGTGCATTGTATAATTAAGGGTGTATTTTATTACGTGAGGTGTTGTTATAAAATTGTATTGTTTTAAAATATTCGCGAACACCGAGCGTTGCCAGCGAAACGAAGGGCTTGGACGTATTCGCCAGCTTACTGGACGTACGTAAACATGAGTGATTATTTGAACTTATTTAATATTAGCATAAAATACATTTTAATAAACTATAAAATAGTTTTAATTAATATTATAAACTGTCATTAAAAGAAAGTTTGTGTTATATATATATTTCGTTTAAGTTATATTAATGGATTTCGTTTTAATTTTATACTATTTTTCGCAATTACTGTTTCTTAGTGTTCTTCGCATTCTGTTTTAAATTCTGAATTCAACATTCTCAAAATTGTTCAAATTTAAGTTATTTTTATATGATTTTCTCTTTTTGTCTAAATGCACTAAACAACTTTAACTTGTCCTGCCTTTTCATTCTTTTCCTTTGAGATTTATTTTATTTCATGTATCGTTAATTAGGTTATGTTTTGATCGCATCGTCTTTTTGTATTTCTTACACCTTTAAAAATTCTGACTAACTATGTTCGACATTTTTTGTGTCTGAGGTATATGTTTATTGCATAATTCCGCTCTATACTTTAAACAATGTAAAAACTGTAGTATTAAATTTACATTATACGTACACCTTTAACACATTATAAACGTGTGTTAAATGTATTTTATGCACATCCAACATACGAAAGAAATACATGTACTTAGCAACGTGATTAAAATACATTCTGCTTCTAAAGAAACGCACTGTTAGATGTACGTGTGTGGGGGAGGGAAGGGGGGCGGGTGATTGGGGGTGGGGTGGGAGTGGGGGGGGAATCATTGTGCTTTATCATAGAAAATCAAAGCAGCTGTTTAAATTTCAAACAAAAGAATATGTTTGCATGTTTATATCCATGACCAGGAATTTTACCAGATGTTTGAAAATTGAGCTTTTATAAACACTGTTTATTAAAGAGATAATGCTATCATAGAGAAATTTTAAACTTTTATAGACGTGTATTATTTTCGGGATGAATTAAAACTGGGATATTGACAAACAAGCACTCAGAAAACAAACAAGTCAACAAGCATAACCAGACAAGACAGATCAAACAATACACAAAAAGGAAGAAAAAAAGTCTGATGGCACGTTGTTAAACAAAAACATTTCATGCTTTATATAATTTTACCCCCTCATTGTTGATGCGTTGAGAATGAGACAGGCATTGTTCTTTTCATGTGGTTATCGTCCCACTTTTTGTTATCTGTATATGACGTTCTCTTGAAGCAGAAGTAAAGGTGCCTTCTCTATGAATGGCAATTTGAGAATACTCGGCACCATTGAAGACAACGCCACATTAAAGGTGGTATCCAACAGGTTGCCTATATCAAATGCATGTAACAATATTTTCTCACTGTTTTGAATGATTAAGACATAGTTACTGTATTAACTCATACATTAGTCTAAGTAAATACGATTTCAAACACCAACCATATTGTTAGATGATAAAATACTCTAAATTTTCATTCTTTCCTTATCTATAAATACGCACGATAGTGAACTCTTCTAAAAATAGATACCCGACGTCGAAGCGGACTACCTGGATAACGATAAAACAGTCACAAAAGTCAGTTGTCACGTGGTTATCCTAGTTTAAAATAGCTATCTCTGCAGCGTGGCTCAGACAGGAAATACCCTTTTGCAGTGACAAGTAGGGATTTATGCTGCACTGTTTACAAGTATCTAGGGCATCAATGAACAGCATTTTTGTAGGACCTTTTCAGCTGTCAATGAATTACTCGGTTATTTGAGAAAGAAAATATTTGGTCCAAACTGTTGGATACCACATCCTGACACAGGGTTTACACTTTTTTGCTTCAGCGACTGCCATTGTTACGATTTGTGTTTAGTTAAATTGCCAGATCGGATCCACACTCTCTTCACACCGTTTACTTTACGTTTTGCTACACAAACTACAGACGTATTGAAATGCACGTGATAATAGTGTGCATGTACATATAGATCCTAATTGTGCAAACGCACAGGGGCGGATCAAGAAGATTTTGGTGGGTGTGTGGGGTTTAAATCAAGATCCATTCAACTTTATCACAGTAAATACTAGATGTATATGCACAGTAAGGGACCCTTAATTCGACCTAAGTAGTCAACAGACAAAATTTACTTTAAAAGCTCAGTATTTTTAAGCTTGCATGTATGTGTTTTCACAACACTACTTGTTTACCTGGTTGGTGGAAGGGGGGATATTTCTCCACACCACCCACCTGCATCCATCCCTGGTACACCGATATAATAAGACCGGCCGCAATAGCTCAGATGGTAGAGCGTCGGCTTGCGGATCGGGAGGTCGTGGGTTCGAACCCCGACCCGGTCATACCAAAGACTTTAAAGTTGGTAGTAGTGGCTTCCCTCCTAACGCTCGGGGCTACGGGGACAGCATTACGCCTGACTCGTCGGTGTCAGTATAATGGACCGGCCGGGTTCAGTCCCTGGGCACCTCATAAGTGCCCCTGTGCTGTAATGATAGAAATGTCGCTGCGCAGTATCGGCAAAAATGCCGGCTAATCCCAATTCCAATCCCTATATAATAAAATTAAATCATTTTTTGTTTTTTTTTTATGTAAATATTCACCCAGTCTTCGTTGTTGACTAGAACTAACATGGTATGAATATTTTAAAACTATAACAAAAATAATATTATCTCGTTTAAATCTCGTTCGTCAAACTCTATAACTCATTTCATTTCACGATAGCGAATGCCTATGAAATGCACTTAGATCGTTTTTCTTTTCATTGCTTGCATTTGAGAAACTCGTCAGGAAGTGCGAGGTTAGAGCTCTGTAAAACCGGTTTAAGCACCCCAGTCGGTCTATATTGCCGACTGACCGTTCCAAGACGGTAATTGTCGGGTTTGCTCTTTTCGTTAAATGAGTCATCACAAATTTGTCCTTACTTTTCGCTTAGCTTGCATGTGAATTACATTTGGTCTGTGCCTTTTCGGAGTTTGGTATAATAATGTTGCAATGCTCATAGGACTTTGTCATATATTCTTAGTCTAGCGTGGAGATGGTTTTGGTATCAAGTCAGAAATCATTATTAATTAGTGGGGAGAGGGGGGGGGGGGGGGGGGCGTGGGGGGAGAGAGAAATTTAATTAACCCGGATAAGGTGAAGCAAAAAATAACGAAATCATAATCTACTTAACACAACATAGGACTACAACGGCAACTTAATCTTGTAATCTCTGTGAGCTGAGGGGTCAAGGTACATTAGTTTGAAATGGATCCAAAATGATTCAATGTCTCGATTCAGTGAATTAAAATACAATACCCTACACATACAATATCTTAACTGCTTGGAGTGTGTATGTAAACTTGTGAATTTGTGACAGGTTTACACAACCTTGTAAGTCTTGGGTGACAACATTATGGAGGAACTTTTCGACTATGTTTCAACATACTGAATACACGTAAAATACACATAATCTTGTTGCAAATATATTTTCGTTGATCTTTTTCATACGAAAAGGAGAATACTCTAATTTATGCACATATGTTACTAATCTGAAACACCGTTTTTTTTTTATTCTAGTCCGAGTTTGGGCAAAACTTCCATGTTAATAAGTCGCTCAACTGGCATTAGGTGCCACGGTTGTTCTATGCTTAAAATGAAATTTTTAAACTAGTATCTTATACCACCAACAAAAGCCTAGCATTGGCATAATGACTAGCTGTGTTTAGGGTCGCCGTTTTGTAACTCCCCTGACTGCTAAGCCTCTCACCGCGTGGGTTCGAGTCCCGTTCGGGGCGAAGGACTTAGTGCGGGAAGGTCTTCCAGCTGACTTGTGGTGCGCCGGTGGTTCTACCCAGACATGTGCATGGGGTCTTCCACCACCAAACAGCTAGACGTTGCTATAATGGTCATAATTTGTCGCTGCAATCTATCTCATAAACAAACAAAAACAAAACTAGTTGTGTCAGTAGGATAGGTATGTTAGTGGTATCATGTCTGAATGGTCTGCAATTAACTTAGACGTCTTAAAGACGTATGATCTTATTAGCTGATATATCTAGACAGCCTAGATGACCAAGTAGCTGAAATGTTTAAAAAAAGTATACGTACTAGCTGAAATTTTTAAAAAGCCTAATGGTCACACTAGCTGACATGTCTAAATAGCCTAGTAGTCTAACTAGCTGACAGACTAGCCGTCTTTTTCTTCTTCGTCTTATAAATAATTAATGCTTACTTATTATTTTTTCTGATAATATTTCAGTGTTACTACTGCTGGACAACATGTCTGTAGCTGCCATTGGTAAGTCCGTGCCAAAGCTCGGACAACCAAACTCCGCCTCCTCCGGTCAAAGAAAAGCGGAAGTCGGTCGGCCGAACACCGGCCAGGCAGGTAAATAGACATGGGTTTAATGCATAGTTTGGCTTTGTCTTCGTTTTAAAAAGAAGGCCCTTGCACTGTCAGGATCACAGACTTGTAATTCTTTAGCCCTTATACGTGGGGTTTGGTTCGTTCCATTGTGAAAATCTTAGACGGAAGGTATTCAGCTGGCCTGTGGGTCGCTGGTGGTTGTACCAGACATTTGCCGTGGTTCCTTCACATATCATAACCTAACAGTCCTAAAATGACCACAATTGTGGGGTTATGTAAAATAAACACAAATATTCGTTTATCTTATTGTCGCCGCATTCTAACAGCAGGCCTCTTATGAAATGTGGAAATGTATTGTAACAGACAATTAATGGAATTTCTACCTGACTTTGCAATGTTTTTGATTAATTGTTTTGTGTTGTTGTTGTTGTTGTTTATTCTATAACACAAACACAAACAAACACTGAAATAGACACAATCAGAAATTCACAGTTATTTAACAAAGTCTTGATGCGATTTGTAAAAAGAAGAACCGAATATATCGGTGGTAGCAGCGCAGCTTGCAATTACAAATATCAATATAGCCAACAACAATGAAAAATCAGTGTAGCATGCAACAATAAATACTTAAAAATAAGAAAATTATAATGGACATCGACAAATTCATGTTCATTGACGTTTAGAATCGATGTGTCCTAAACCGGTTAGGGCCAATACGAGTACTGTGACCTTGAAAGCTTCTATTCATTTTCTTGTTTAAAATATGCTTTCTGCGTTCACACGTCAATTTTCTTTCCTTTAATCTCCCTTGACTAACTTCCTTAAAAGCGTGCTGGTTTTCAACCGCAGCCTTAACCTATTGCATTTGCAGGTGCATACAACAACATATTCCGAGGAATTCCGCATGGACCCCAAAAACTTCCGGTCAACCGAATTCCGGAAATCGTAGAACGAATGCAAAGGGATACAAAAGCAAGCAGCGCTAAAAAGGGGAAGTGGTACAAAAATGACAACTATATCGACCCAAGAACATACTCGTGGAAGAACTTAGCTCTTTTCAGTGACTATCAAGCCTCAATGTGGACACCAGATGGCGGTATAAAGACAACGTACAAGAAATGATCGGAAAAGATTAAAACAGTACTTTGAATTGCATAATATTATAACTTAATTTGTGTTTGTACGGCTCCTAATAAGAGATCGTCTTAGACTGCTTGTGTTGTAACAAATTATTGATAAAACCGAGAAGTTTACGTTTCGCGTTGCTTGCTGTAAGCTAATTTAAAAAGTAGTCAGTGGTTCTGTTGTTGTTGTTTTTTCTTTTTTAGTTATATTGTTGTACCATATCCATAATATATATATATATATAAACAACGAACCACTTTGTTAGTGCTTTTTTGAGCTTGAAAATGTCAAAAGGGCATCGGACAATTGTTTTGTTCAAACAAAAAATCTAACAGGAAAAATTACTATATCATCATATGTCTTGTATAACAAAACAAAACGAGGCATTTCACTGAAAGTAGACCATCAAGTTTAGACAACGCATACAGTCAAGTACAGTATAAAACACTTGTCACCGTAAACACATTACCAAATCAATAAGTAGTTTTTAAATAAATAATTAGTTTTTCTTCTCTCATTTTACCAGCCAAAACCATGTTTATTGGTATAAAATACAACTGCAGTATGCTAACAGCATGTACAGAAAAGTAACACTGATGTTACGTATATAAATGCTATTGCATATATGTCATAACATGTATCAATGCTCATCTTGCAATGTATGTTCATGAAATAAATACTTAGCTAACATTTTATTTAGCTGACATTGTAATCTTTTGATAACACCTGCCTGTCAACTATTTATAATAATAATAATAAAAACATCATCCTACCATTCGACCTCGAATTTCATTAGAAATGCATGAGTTTAATAATTTAGTTATTTATATTTCATTTCACCATCACATATACATGTTTGAACATCTGTCTGTTTTACTGTTTAAAAGAATGTAAAATCATAGGGGAGAAACATCGACATTTTGCAAAACGGCAAATAATTTTACCTGTCAATGTTTAATGGAGGTAACAAACAATTTCTTAGTATACGTCGATTTCTTGTCATTGTAAATTTACCGTTGCAGTATTATGATAAAATAAACTTTTATATCGATAATTATGTCTGTTTCTTTGACGCCTGCTAGAATCATTTCAGTACACCTTATAAAACAGGTCAAAAAGTCCCTGCTGTCTTGAATGAGGGAAAATAACTCGTACTAAATTATATGTTTTATCTCCCTTGTTGATCATCCACGGGAATCTATTTACTGTAGAAATACAACTTTTCCACTTAATTATAGTACTTATAAGGTTTCAAACAACAGCATGCAATCAAAGCATATGTTACAAAATAATATTGTCTTAGATCATTTTTAAAAAGCAAATAAATAATAAAAATGAGAAACAACTTTTTTTTCTTTTTTCTATTTAAATACATTATCTGAAAAATGTTACAAGTTGTTTTGATCCAATTTGGTTTCTAGTGCCCCGCTATTTAAAGAAAACAGTATACAGCATCTGAAGCTAAGTTTAAGTTTCTAACTACCCAATTTCTTAAAGGTACTTTCCACCGGTTGGCTTATATAAAATACATTTAACAATATCTTATACTTGTTTGGGCTATTTGTGCATAATTTCTGCAAGCAAACATATTTCGTCTTAGCAAAGACGAGTATACACAACTCACTTATAAAACATCACAGCTCGTTAAAAACAACACTCTAAATGTTCATTCGTTCCAAATCTATAAATAAGCACAATCTTTGAATTTTGCATAAAATAGACAGCGACGTCAGAGCGGATTCCCGGATGAAGATACAACGTGATCTCAAAAGAAGGCGATCATGTGGTTTTCATATTTTAAAAATAGCTATCTGTGCAGCGTGGCTTAGATGGGAAATATATGTATGCAATGTAGAGTGGGGTGTTATGCTTCACCATTCATATATACGTTCCAGTTTCATAATAATGTGTCCAAATGTGACATGTCAGCATTTCGAGGCACGTTTCGACAGTGAAAGCAGCACTATATCTGCTTCGTTGGACTTCCGTGGTCAAGTGGTTAAGACGTTGCACTCTGGATTGGAGGGTCCAGGATTCGAGTCCCGAAACTGACCACATTTATGTTAGTCCTTGAGCCAGACTTTTTACTGCTCATTGCTCCGTATACCAAATACCTGAGTACTGGATCTACCCAAAAAGAGAGAATTCGAGAGGAAGTTAAAAGAACTTATTTCCCAATCGGTTGTAAATAAAAAGGTTTAAACGATATCTGTTTTGAGTAGATTTTACGTCCGGGTGACCGAGTGTTGGCAAGACGATGAAATAAAAAACACACAAAAAAGTGAAAGTGTTGCACGATAACTATATTTGATGCACTGAGTTGATTTTAATCAAGATAGAATTTACATTTCCCGCCTTTTTGAACTCAGTTTTCGAATAATTTCCCTATCAATGCGATAAACTTCAAAATGATTGCAGTTGTTTTGGGGGTTTTTTTCGAATTTGAATATATGTAAATTAGGAACGTAAAAGATGTAACCTAAAATATACATGTAAACACGCTTATGGTAAGGTTTAAAGGGGTAACTAACAGTTCGGAACAACTTTATTTCCAAACAACCCAAAACAACCCAATATAACTGCTAGCTGAAAAGTATTGATATACTGTACCATGATGCCCTAGATCTGTGAAAAGTGTAGTATTCCATCTAAAAAAATTATTACAAATAGGGAATTCCTATCTCTGTCTCCGCAGCATAGTAGGCAATTATTTAAACCAAATGTAATTGACTAAACCACGTGACCTTTTACTTTTGATGACATCACGGGTTTCTGCATAATCAGCGATTGAAATCGCAAACAGACGAACGTTTAAATTATATGTTTTTTCTTAGATTTAAGATATGGATTGTACTCTAAAGGGTTGATGAGCCCTTTGACGTCTGTATCTATTTTAACTAAATTCCTACCATGCTTTTTATAGGTATAGAATCAATACACATTTAGGACGATATTTTTAAGAATTTATAACGTCTTGCAATTGAGGTTGTATTTAAGATCGCAGTTACTTGCACTAAGGCCCGTATTCACCAACCATTCTTAAGTCTAAGTCATGACTTAAGTCCAAGTCACACTTTTCACATCAAGAAAAATAATCTTTTTTTTTTAAATTTCAATGTGATTTTCACCTTTAAGGAGAAAAGTTAAATTGTCATGCAAAAATACAGACATGTAGCTAAATACATAATGAGGATATTATGAATTGAAATCCATGACTTGGGCAATTCTTACTTAAGAATGGTTGATGAACACCGACCTAAGATATTCGTTTTAGCAGCAATTATACGCATGAACACACAAACAGTGGTAAGATATTTAAAGGCGCATATAACAGAGAAGAATGTCGGATCCCATCAAAAAGTCATTTAAAAGGGCCCACACATAAAATTGCGCTTGGAAACATAGCCAAGTGAACTGACCTATATATTTATTCTGAAGACAACGTCCAAGTCACTTTCACTTTGAAAATGTTAATGACTGATGTTATTAACTTATTCGCATGCGCATATCATGTTGTGCTAGGAGGATAGAATTTCAATCAATGCCTAAAATGTGGTTGAACGTTAGTGATTCTAAAATGATAATAATAATTTTAAGAAAACAGCGCACATTTAGCTAGGATTTCTTAAAATAAAGATCTCTTTTTGCAAAAGGAAAACGAAGCTCTAAACACCCATCCATGTCCATGCCGCTTAAATATTTCAACATTATTTCAATTTTGTATTCAACTTGCAACAACATTTACATATTAATAAAATACAAACTTCCCATCACGACCGGATCCTTTCACGACGAAATCTGTATTGAATAGAAAACCAACCCAGCTTCTGTAATCAATGCATGTTTTAAAACTTCCTGATCTGTCACTTTACATACATTTGATCAACTCCCACGTTCGGATACACTGGATGGATGTAAAAAGCAGTGCACATGACTGTACGGAGGTAAGTATACACCTCGTTCTTTAATTTGTTTAGCCTAGTCTTTAAAAAGTGGTATTATCCAAAATTGTAAGAATAAATGTAATATGTTATATTTCCAGTCTGTTTATTTTAACAGACCTTGCCGAACTACACGAACTTACTTGGTTGTCGTTCTCTGCGACCGTTTATTATAGTAAGCATATTTTCCAGGCGTATCAATACTTAACGTATTCCTTCCGGGAAATGTTTCCGCTCCAAAATTGGTGCTGCCCATCTTCATGCCTTCCCGTGTGAAGAGTGCATACATTACCAGCCAAATTATCAGATTTGTCTGCTTGCTTTAAGACATTTTCACTTAGCACAAAAGACTTTAAAATACTTCTGATAATTTTACTTGTAGTATGCAACAAAACGCACTCTGATATTAGCATTCGAAGCTCTCGACCTTGTCCCTTAGCGGTGGTAGAGGTGTTGTATTTCTAGAAGAAGGCAAGTCGAGCGACTGCGATTTGCGACGCTGAGAACGAGAGATAGTACGTTTATGCTGTGTACCGCTTACAGCAATGCAAACATTGATAGTATACAATGTTGATGTATCATCAATGTATGAACTATGTTTAATTAAGTTAGAACTGTGGATGTGTTGGATGTACAAAACATCAACGGCTACTGGTTACATGTACATGTGCGTGAGGATGAGGAATCAATCGGAACTCCTCAGATTCGCATTTGTTGCCACATTATTCGCAAAACTTGCATTTGGTTATTTATAGTCAGTGCGCTGAAAGGCGCTGTTTGGGCACTACATTGTAAGCGAGTAAAGGTATGCAAATATTGTTCACTTATATATTTTATTTATATATTAATATTGTTCTGCGGCAAATCGATTTCGCAACGCATTAAAAAGCAGTAATGTCTATAGACGCAAAACAAACATCTCTTTTAAATATAGATTTTACACGAGAACACAAGCTATACCATAGTCACAAACAACCGATTAAAGAGACTCCGATTGCAAACCTGATAGCTGCAGGAGTCAGTGTTTCCCTGTGCGGGATTGGGCCAATATATCGACCTAGTCTTTAATACATAGCCAGTGGAACATTTGTTCTAATAACATTTGTCTTCACCCCCCTCCCCCCCCCCCCCCCACATTGCCCCTTAAAACACAGAGTGAGATTCCTGTGCTGCGTTGTTCATTCAGAAATGTATATAGGTGTTCCAGAATATAATAACTTAAACATAAAGTTAAAACAGACTACTTTATTAAACACAAAATAATTGAAGATTATAAAATTGGTGTGTCCAGTTACCGAGGGGAAACTGGTTTCAAAATGTTTCAAATTCACCTTTCAATATCAAGGGTGTATTTCAGCTCGAATCTGAAGAAGATAAAATGGTATAAATATTGTTAACAGAAATCACGCCCATACTTTAATTTGAACATTTATTTAAGGTGTCAAAAACTTGATGAAAGATCACATTTCTTCTGTTATTAAACACATATAAAAATAATAAAAAAATATTTCAAAGTTTGGTAGTTTTATTACAACAAACTTTCGATTCAGTGAGACAGTCACTTTTAAACATATTGAAATAACAATATTTTAGCAGTTATTTGTCCGTTCCAATATTGCAAGACTACTTTCGGTTGGATACATATCTCTTGAAAAAAAGGCATTTTATTTGGTTGTTTGAATTTCATTTGTGTAGAATAAATACAAAGGCATTCGTGTTTCGTTGTTATTTGATTGTTAGAGCAGACGGAACATAGCAAATTGTTCTTGAACATGCCATACTTTTGGTTGAAATAGGTTGATACTGCTTAATCAAAACAGTTACTTATTTGAATTATAAAAGAAATCTCTGAACTTAATGTACAAGGAGTATCAAGACACGGGATTACTTCGTTGTTGTTTTTCCGCCTCGCTCTTGGAAGCCATTTTGGAGACAGATGCTGCGAAACAGATGTGCACCTATTTTTACTATTAACAGGCCTTTATTGGCCTTCATTTATCCTGGGTTTTCCCTCATGTTATTCTTACAGTTTTGCACAAAGCCGGTAAGTTGTTTTACTGAGTTGAGTCTTGAAGTTACAAGCCAGATTTAAGCACCCCCGACGGTTCTTTTGCCGACTGACCGTTCGAAGACCATAACTGGTGCATCTTCCCTGAATACATTGCATGTTCTGTGTGACTAATTGTTTTGCTTCCTTTTTATGTACTGTAGATAAAAACTTGTAGGTCTTTGTTATAATTATAATTTTATTGCTTTGGAGAAAACAGCAGGAATTGCGAGGTTGGGGAGTTCCGTAAACCAGATTTAAGTACCAATATTACCGACTGACTTTTCCAAGGCGACAACTGTTGTTGTTTTTTTTCTATGTTTTATGACTGTGTTTTGCCACTTTTACATTGTCTATTTGCCTTTGTCAAGTGGTAGTTCATTTTTACGTGGCAATTCGCTTTGTCCCGTCTACATGTAATCGTTCCTGAAAACGTCTTATGGATGACGCCATGTTGTTCTATAAACACGTAAAGTGCGGCGCTTTCGTGAACCGAATTTCGGATATTTTTAACTTTGGTGAATATCAGAATTAAATTAGATTGTTGTTTAAATGTTGCTTCATCATAACCTGTCACTTGAAGTTGTTCTTGTTCCCTATGTGTATGAAACTTAAATATTTGGAAATATTGCATGCACGATGTTGAAAAATGTTCAACTTCTTATACATGTATTCACTTAAATGAATCAATAAAAATAAAAATGAAATTCACAGAAATTCAAGATTTTACAAACGTGAATTTATATGAGCGAGTATATGAACATGAATGTTCAAGTCCTGAGTAAGGAAGACCTTGTCGTTATGAAATCTCAATACATTAACAGTCCTCTGTCCCAGATAAATATAAATTCCGAATGTCGACGGCATAAGATAAAGAGATATGCCGCCCCCACCCCCAACAACTCCCAAAAGAAAAAGCTTTCCTAAAATGGAACGTCACTATTGAATTTGTTGATGAATTTATTAACTATTTGTTGCTTTTTGTTTTACTTCACAGGTTTTATGCAAAGAAATCCTGGCGATGAACCATTAACACAAGAGCTGTTAAGTGTTAATTTATCAAGACCAAAACAACACAGTCAACAAATAAACGACGTACAGAAACAATGACACCATCAACGAAGAAATCAACAACAGAAATAACTACGACTACAGCGCCGACGACAACAACGCCGCCAACGACGACAACTACAACGCCGACGAGAACGACTACAACGCCGCCGACCACGACGACTACAACACCGACGACTACAACGCTGACGACGACGACTACAATGCCGACGACAACAACTACAACGCCTTCGACGACGACTACAACGCCGACGACAACGACTACAACGCCGCCGACAACGACGACTACAACGCCGACGACTACAGCGCCGACGACTACGACTACAACGCCGACAACGACTACAACGCCTTCCACGACGACTTCAACGCCGACGACAACGACTACAACGCCGACGACAACGACTACAACGCCGACGACAACTACTACAACGCAGCCGACCACGACGACTACAACGCCGACGAATACAACGCCGACGCCGACGAGTGCAACGCCGACGACAACGAATACAACGCCGACGCCGACGACTACAACGCCGACGACTACAAAGTCGACGACAACGACTACGACGCGTTTGCTACCAACAAATGCAACGGAATCAAGTACAATAAAAAGTACACAAACTTAAGCAGCAACGACTACTCCTACAACTACAACTACTACTTCTACTACTATAATTAATTCTACTGCTGCTTCTGCTTCTACTACTACTACTACCACTTTAACTACTACTCCTATTACTACTACTACCACTAATGCTGGTAAGAGTACAATAACTTCTACTACTACTTCTTTTCCAATAATTGCTACTACAACAACTACTAATACTACTATCACTACTACAACTACTAATAGTTTTACTACTACTACTACTACAGATTCAACTAGTACTAGTACAACTACTACTACTACTACCACTTCTAGAACTACAACTACTACAACTATTACTACAACTACAAGTACAACTACTACTATTACAACTACTTCTACTACTATTGCCACTACTACTCGTACTACTACCACAACTACTACGACTAAGACTACGTTGGAAGATTGGTTAAAGCAACTTTTTTATTTTTTTGTTAAGAAACTACCAACATGGGTTATAAATATACAACTCTCATGCTTGACGAACAAAATGACAAACTCCCCGCAGTGATTACTTCCCTTGACAGTACATTATATCACTGCCACCAGCAAGTTTTTCGCCCAAATACAGGCGGATAGTTTTTTTTTTATTTTCATTTTTTTCTGGACTTATCTCCTCAAAATAAAGTATCTTTCCTTTAAAAATATTAATTTATCATATTAAAAATAAATATTAACTTAAAGTATAAAAAAATATGGAATTATGAAAATCAAATTTTAAAGTTTATGGAGGCCGCCATGTTTACTTCACGTGATACTCTGTCGTCACGTGATCCTTGCTGGGGGCAGAGATTTAAGTAGCAACGCGTGACGTAATCGCTGTGAGGAGATTGACAAAATGAGTCTAAACTTGGAAAGGGAAATATTATTCGCTTTAGACATGTATATGATAGAAAAAAGAGACAACTCGCTAATTAAGTTGGTATTATAAAACTAGATACGTGTTGAGACATCACTTTAAACATACCTGGCATATCAACGTTAAGCCGTGTATTGGCGGCATGGCGGCATGGCGGCATGGCGGGGTCAGGATAAAATCTGAAACGTATGATCAGTCGCATAGCAATATCTTTACACGTTGTGCTACACGTAATACTTTTCTGGTCAAAATATTATGATTCAAAGTGTTCAGACGCGCACAGTACACGATTACAATGGTCAAAATTATTCAATCAATTAATCAAATATTTAGCGCTTTGGACAGTGGAAAGCAGGCAAGTCATCAGCTGCAAACGAAAAATCTCTTCTAAAACATAGATTTTACATAGGGATAAAAGTTACTCCAGAGTCACTAACATACGAAAGCAGAAACCATTTTATTAAACATTCAATACTCTCTAGATAATTTTGCATTGCCTAACTTAAGTTAGGTCTAAAAACGCTCATACATTCTACTGAATTCGACTAAAGTAAACTGAGTTTGAAATTAGCTACCACCTCTAACACAGCCGTGATCTGAATCTAAATGACTCGAGAGCACAATTACTCCCTGATCGCGTGCGGTAGCTTTCGACTGACCATTTCGGCACTTTCCTTTGATCAATGAGTAATATTCATCCGCGTTGTTCATTAATACATTATGTAAATCTGCATTTTCATATGTATCTGAATTACAAAGTATAGTGAATTTCCAGTTGAAACACACAACAATATTAATGTTATAATTGGAACCATGTCTGGACACAATTGACGCGCTTTGTCTCCTTAGACATACGTATTTGTTTTGCAAACGCACTACTTCTTCCCAGGCATGAATAACTGACCGCGAGTAGTCATGGTCATGCTGGGTCAATCCTATGTTCTTCCGAAATACAGCTTTCTCATAACTCTGAACAGCGCCCCAAAATACTTAAGCTATACTGCAAAATACACTTATGCTCCAAAGCCTTCATAAAAATACAACACTTCAATATTACAATTTGCACTTTGTATTCCAAATAGATGCCCATGCATCTGAAAGCGGGTTTAAATTATCATTTTAGATGGCAGACCAGACGTTGTGACCATCGTTGCACCGATAGTGTCAGTATGCGTTGTCTTGGTCGTTCTTGTCGTCCTAGGGATTATCGTTGTCAGGTAAAAACTGTTAAATGTAACAAATGTCCGTTCATGATGATAATGATGGTGATGGTGATGATGATGATGATGAGGCTGATGATGATGACAATGATGATAATGATGATGATGATGATGATAATAACGATGCTGCTGATGATGATGATGATGAGGGTGATGATAATGACGATGATGATGGTAATATTGGTGACGATGATGATAATGGTGATGATGATGATGATGGCGTCGACGACGACGACAATAATGATGAGCCTAATGAAGAGGAGGAGAAGGCATATCCTCAAAGCAGCTTCCGCTTTGATACAACATTAACTCCCGGTTTCAGACGCAAGCGTGGTAGAAGAAGTAGTCAAACTCCAATATACTACAACCAACCCGGTGATTTCTCACCAAGTCCACCAATCGAAATGAATGTCTACGACAACACTGAAGGTAACCAAACTCGTACACCGAAAGTTGACAACATTTATACAAACTTGCCGAATAACGACCAGAGCGCTAGAAGAGACCACTTCGATGATACTGACCGGGTTAAGCAAACTGATCTCGCAAAAGAGAAGGGAGTAGATGGCGCTAGAGGGTATATGAATCTCGGAGACGTGTCCAGAAGGAGGGGTGACGCCAACACTAGTAATTACACGTCATTGGATAATGTTGACGGTGTCTATACTAGACTAGGAGAAATGTCGAATGACACTAACATATATGAAACGCTTAAAAAATAGACAAATCTTAGATGCATGCCAAACATTTTGCAAAAAATAATATGTCATATTATATCAATGTTAATTAATCGATATGATAAGATTTGTATACATCACAACGACACATATGGTCATTACAGCGACGTCATTATATTGATGACGGAGGACGACCTCAGACAAGTGCAGAACTACTAGTGCGCAAACAGGTCAGACGGTAGACAAGCCCACATTATTGTCGCTGCCTGAACTCGAACCCATGCGGGTAGACGAAGGCACATGCGAGCTATAAATTGGCCACTCTACCCACTTGGTCACTGGCGCCCGAATTATTGGCTTAAACCTACTCTGAAATGCTATTCTTATGGTGGAATATATTATCACGAAAGCAAACATTGTTATGCATACAATACATATTATGTCATATTATTCCTCTTAAATATTTACAGTGGTGTATAGCCATGTAAATATGCTTATAAACTGTACCACTTAAAGTTTGATTGTCACTTTTTTTGACATTTGATATTTTGTTCATACTTTTTCTACATAATATAAGTTTGCTTACAAAAAATAAACAGGTATCCGGCCTCATGAGCAATATTCCTACGCGTTGTTCATTCATGCATTGTAAATTGGCATTTAATATGTATCTGATTTACACAATATATTGAACTTATATATGAAAACACTATTAATGTTATCATTTGAAGCATGCCTGTAAATAAATGACGCACTTAGTCTCCTTAGACATACATATTTGTTCTGTACACGCACTACTTCTTCCAAGGCATAAATAACTGACCGCGTGTAGTCAATGTCATGCAAGGTCCAACTTGTATTCTTCAAAAACTCAGATTTCTCATTGCACGCAAAAGACACCACCCAAGAATACCCAAATCCATACTGCAAAATAAACCTAAGCTGGAGCGTGACGCCTACATATGGAATGCTCACTGAAATGCGCACATCGGGAAAGTCTGTTGTGCGGACTTTTATAACCCTGATAAAATTGGGTCCTAATTCGGTTAATGGCGTTCTTTTTTTGTTATTTATTTATTTTTTTTTTTTTGTATTTTGATATTTATTTTTGTGTGCCTGTAACATTCACAAAAACATGGCAGGAAAAAGACATTTTGGTTTATTTCTTTTTATCATTAAAATGTTTAAACCTTAAATGTAATTGCACATGGATTCTCGGTACGCCCTTACACATTCATACTTATGTAAGATGCTAGAAATGCTTTCTGTGACGTCCTTCGATATTTGATATGCGACTTATAGAAAGCTACAAATGAAAACATTACTTCTTAAATATGGTTTCTTACATGCTCCCATTTAACTTTAACCTATTTATCTGTTTTCGCGTCGCCTATGCTTCCCATCAGTTATTTTCTTGTAACAATTGTGTAGTAATAAACGCTAGTTAAATGTAACAGTTGCAACAAAGTTGTGACGAGAGAGATTTTTTTACGACCACCACATGGCTCATGTAACATCATTGTAATCATGAATAAGATCATATGACAAGGTTTTATGCTTTTTGAAACATAAAACAAAATTTGAAAAGGCAGCAGGACAAGGGTATGCACATGTCTGTTAAAAATAAAAGTTGCAACAAGACTGTAAAGTCATGCTCAATGCAGTAAATAAGTATGTAAAGAGTTGGTTCTCATAGGAATACAGATAGGGTATCAAGGCTTTAAAGGTGGTGTCCAAAAGTTTGCCTATATCAAATACATGTAACAATATTTAACTTTAACTTGGGGAAATTGTGTAAACCCATACTTAAGTCTTAATAAAGACGATTTTGAACAGAAGCTGTATTGTTCGACAGGATTAATTGCGGAAAAGATATCACTCTAAATGTTCATTCTTTCCAGCTTTATAAAAATGTCTGATAAAAATAGATATCTACGTCAGAGCAGATTACCTGGATGACTATAAAGAGTAACTGCAAAGGAAAATGGTCACGTGGTTTTCTAAGTTTAAAAATAGATATTCATGCAGCGTGGTTTGATAGAAAATACCGCGTAGTGATTTCAGCTTGACTGCTCACCCAGATCAAGGGCATCAACGGATTGAATTTTGTAGGTCATTTTATGTAATAATAATTCCTTATAGTTTCCATGTGATGTCATAAGCACTGGAAAGACTGTTTATGGCAGCCATCTTTGAAGGCAGAAGCTAATGTAGGCCGAAATCTGGAAATATGTGCTGTATTAAACTCACCACTGTGTTTGAATTGTTCAGTCTATTTTACTGAATTTTATATCAAATGTAACAGCTTTTATAAAGTATTTTAAATACCAAAACTATATTTTGAAAGTTTACAAGATAAAAAAAACAGTCCTAAAAAGGTACACTGTTCATTTTGTTTTAAGGATGAGCCAGTTATTTTTATTTATTTTATTTGTATTAATTCTTTGTGCATTATCCACTTATATACTTAATATTGTATTCTAAAAATATGAATTTCAAAAGCTTTCCAATTGTGTAAAGCTTTAAATTGTTAGACCACGAATGAAGAAATTACAAGAAAATAAAATTTACACTTCTATACAACTCATCTGAAAATCCCTTGAAGCTGCCATCAAACATGGCTGCCACGATAAGGGATCGTCACTGATGTGAAACTATTATTTATCTTGTCTAAACTGTCCACAAATGTCCACAAATGACAATGTCATCCCATAGAACACAAAGAGCTCCACATAAAGTCCATACCGTGACTATAACTAAATAAACATTGGAGAAAAAATAATAATTTCATTGCAATCAATGCATTTACATTGCTCGGGAACAACGCTTTTTCACTGGAAGTTCAACTTGGTTTTAATTACATCATGAGATAAAGAAGTTAAGTAAATCACGAGTTCTAACAGCAGAGCAATGGGAGTTTGAATTACAAAATTTGTCCAAGACTTCTGAGGATTTTTGTATCGAGAGAAAATGTTGTGTCACGAGTGTTCGTACATTTTTTACAGAATTTAACAAAGTGTTTGAGAATTTTAATAAGACACAAATAAGAATATATGACCAAAATATTACAACATATACCAAAACCTTAAAAAGGCACAGGACAAAAAAAAAATCAGATGCAAGCCAAATGTAAAAATAAGAACAAATCTGGGATGAGTCATTTAACAAAAACAGCAAACCCAAAAGTTACCGCCTTGGAACGGTTAGTTGCCGAAATGGACCGACTTGAGTGCTTTAATTGATTTAACAGAGCTCCAACCTCACGCATCCTGAGGGGTTTCTCAAATGCAAAAAGAAAAGAAAACCAAATCTATTTGAATAAAAAAATGTCCAAGTGCTGACGTTTTCTTTGATAAATTATGACGAAAGTAATGACGTCATTGAAAAATAAAAGTACAATTAGATGAGAGAGAAGTATTCTATTAGACGAACCACACAAAATAGTTGATTGTAAACGAATTGTTTTTAAACAGAAAGAATACATTTGTCGTTTGAGGATGATGTGCTTGGTGGTGCTAGAGCTTGCATCAAATATTAATCTTGATTAATAAGGTCTGAAGCCTTTGAATCCAGAACAGAGATGGACGTGATTTCTTGATTCGATTAGAGTTTTATAGGGAATCGATACAACATCTGTCTAAGACTGTCAATAACTTTATGAATGTCACCGTTGGTGGTTGATGCTTCAGCAATTAGCACTTAGACACTTTTCTGATGTAGTACACATGAAAATTATATTATTATAGACATGATCATTTATTGTTAAGTTCTGTTATAGTGTCATCATAACTCAAATATGACCTCTGATGGGTTTTCTGTACTCAACACAAATCGGTGTTTTTTCTACTTTAAATTAATTTGGGATTAAGTTGATCTATATTTCTAAGTTTTTATAAAAAAAATGTGTGCCAAATTTCCCAAAGAAAACACTCAGAATGTCAATTCATCATGAACTATATCCTAATGAATGAAATTACAATTAAAATGCCGTCATATAGGTCATATGCGTTGTTTAAGGTACATTACTCAAACATCTCAAATTGCACTGCGTTACCTCCCTTTTGGGTAGGCGGAATTCTATGATTGCGCAGTCGAGTTATAGACTGTTAACTGTTTAGCTTTTAAAACGATGTTGAATGCAACATCCTCATATTAAAGCGTTAAATGGACGGAGTGGGTTTGACCCAGTAAGCTATTGGTGTGCAGTCAATGGTCAAAATTAGTCCGTAGTAATTAAATGTAAAACGCATTTGAAATTGGAAGCAGACAAGCATTCATCTGCAAACAAATAACTCTTCTACTAAAATATATTATAAATATATAATAAAAAAATATAAATAAAATATATTTTTTAAAATATATTAAAAATTGGAACAAAAGTTACATCACGGTCACTTGCATCCCATAATAGAAACCATTTAATTAAACATTCACCACCTTTTATATATTACAATCTAATTTAAATAAGGTCTGCAATAAATGTTTATACAATAAATGTTTATACATGCTACCGTATGCGACAAAAAAACTGAGTTCGTTTGAAATTCCATCTATTATACCCATGTTATTACATAACCTGGCCCAGAGCCGTTGAAAGCAATGAGGCCCCGCGCGGGATATCGCAAATATCTTATTCTAGTAGACTATGAGTATTCATTGGAACATTTGTTTCAATAACAGTTCGCTCCCCGTTTCGACCCTTTCCTCTAGTCACCGAGTGATATTCCTGCGCCGCATTGTTCATTCATAAATCTGCATTTCATGAATATCTTCATTACACAATATATTCACTGAGATATCCAGCTTAAACAGATTGCAATATCTAATGACAACATTTGAAGCATGCCTGGACACTAATGACGTTGTTTTGTTCCCCAATGTAGTAACTGTTTGGTTTGATCTTTTTGTTCATTGGTACGTCACAGATTAGTTCTTTCTTTTACATTTGGCTTGCACGTGAATACCTTTGGCCCGTACCATTTACAATTTTGATATACTTTGTAATGCTCATAGGACTTTCTTCATTGGCGCCTCTTATGGAATGCATTTTTTTATGGAGACGATAGTGTAGCAGTCAATAACACGATGTCGGACGTGTTCCGTGAGACACTTTTCAGAGAAGTGTTTCGTTTTTGAACAGGGTAGCTTGCAACAATAATCTGTAGCTTGTCATTATAAAAAGTAGCATAAAAAAACGTAGCCTTTTGGCCAAGTTTTGTTTAACAAAAGAAACTGAGTATACCGATGGTGAAGATGCAGCTTGTAAATATAGATGTAGCAGAGAACGAGGAAAACAAAAGAATAGCAATAATTACTCCTCTTTCCATCAGAGTTATGGTTCGTTAATGTCAAATGTTTATGTAATTTATCAACAGAGTAAGAGAGTGTTTAGTTCCCAGGACAGTCATCTTCATGTTTAAAGCTCTCTACGGCGCCTTGGATATCAAATACCCTGGCTCTTTCTTGTTATTCTTATTTACATGCACTATTTTTACCTATGCATTTTCTGGCCGCGGGTAGTCAAGGTCATACAGAGTCAATCCTTCGTGCTTCCAGCTTTCTAATAACTCTGGACCCTGCCGCAAGCGACACCGCCCAGAAATCCTAACTTAATTAAGAAGGAACAAAATGGGAAGTATTACTGTGTGAGCATACTGTAGATATTAAACAAAAGTATGTGGTCACGACAACATTTCTAACATAATATATCACCACTGGTCAAATATACAGAGAATACTTGGTCAGTATTGAATAAAGAAAATGTTTTCAAGGCGGTAACTGATGGTTTTTCTTTTTGTGTGTTATCTCTCGTCTATGTGTTTTTATCACATTTATATTTACCATGTTTGCTTTTGTCTAGAGGTAGATTAAACTTAAATATTTGTTGAAATCTTGATAGGACCTTTTCTTATTTACATATTTACACGAAGCTGCGGCAAATCTATATTGCGATGCTTGCTTGATTTGTCTTAACCTCGTGTGATGACGTTTTATTTGTTTAACAAAAATCTAGTATTCTTATATTTATAACTACCAACTGTTTTACAAATAAAACGTTTTATGTTTATATTTTTTTCCGAAAATGGAAAAAGTGGGTGTTTTCCTACGGCTTAATAAAACAGTAGAAGTATAAATGCTTTATGAAATACGATCAGTTAGATACTTAAATAAAGTTAAACTTACTTGTAGCCAAAGTCACAAAACCGTCATAGTATCTGCATCATCGTATTGTCAAACTCAAATTAAACCATTGATGGTTTAGGTGCAGATTCAACAAATATGTTTCGCAGGATCATGGACTGAGTCTAATTTTACACTGTTCTCCGAAATCGACAACAATCGACTAATGCAATGACATGCATGTATCCTTTCATCGCACTATCTCAAACACAAATAATACATGACCACGTTTGTCAGTCTATATAAAAACACGTACGTAGTTCTGTTGCTTCTAAGCCCGTGTTTACAAACCGACGCAGCTAAATTACGTGTAGGTTTCGAAGAAATTAAAGTCACCTCATGTGACGTCATACATGTAAGAAATAAGAAAGGGGTATTTAAATACGTCCAAACTACATGTATATATACACGCTGTTACGTCCCTTAAAAGCATAGACTCTTTACGACTGTATGCCGTTTGGAACTTCAAATCCGGCATGGAATTTATGCATTTAAAAGTTTCTCCGAATGCTCGTGATATGTTTATCTCACTGGTTTTTGATAAAACATTTGTTATCACACCGTCTGAGGGGATGGTAAGATACAAGTAATGTCGGACGAACTCGGATACGTCGCATACATCTTATCACAACCCTTCCTCAGTACAAAGACTGTGTAAAGGTATATATATCTAATTCTTCTTTTCTTATGTAAAGAGACTTTACTTCAAATATAAAAAGAAATACATTCTTACCTCCCTTGTGGGTAGGTTTTTGGTATATTGTTACTGCAGAAAACTTCAGATTTTTCCACGTTTCAAACTTTTTTAAAAACACCTAAAACTAAAGCATGCGCATAAAATGGGATCTTATTGATTGAGATAGGCATTTGTATTTTAAAAACGTTGAGCGTTTTTTTAAATAAAATTTATTATTATTCTTATAGATTTAATAAAATACCTTCCAACAAGGGAGATAACTTAAACATTTCTTTCGTTTCGAAAATAGGGAGGTGGTACTGCCGTCACTGTTTACAATCATAACGTAAAAATTGACGTGTTATCATTCTTTTTTTATATATGTGTCCAGTTAAAAAGAATAAAACTTGATGAATCGGTTTTAAGATTTTAATCTTTTGGTTTATCTACGCTTTCAGATCAAAGGAATATGAAACCCTGAAATCTTCTTACAGAAAAATACCTCTAATCATTTCAAATGTTTATCTCCCTTTCGGTTGTGAAGAAATGTTATATCAGCGTATTACATTGATGTATTGGAGATACAAGAAGCAAATAATGAAAAGTCCTTTTTAGATCTTGTGCAAATATATCAGTTCAGAGAATGCGGGGTCTGTTAAATAGTGCATTACGACCTGCCACAGGGACCTTAACCAAATGTTAACCTTTATCTACCCGAAAGGGAACATAACAGACCTAGTTCTTGAGCTTCCTGGTCATCGGTATATTTGAAAATCCCAAGAGTGCAACCAACGTCAGAAAATCATTATATGCACGAACATCCAATGGAACTATCCATTTAAAGAGCCCTTTGGTTCATGTACAAGATATATAGAAACCCACGGCCCATATTTTATGTTTATTTAATTTTTACATTACTTTTAAACCAATTAGTGTGTTTTTATGACTGACTGTCATGTGCACATACATGTTATAATAAGCATAAGTTATATCCACGCATGCGTAGTTCGAAGCTATACAAGGTTGTTATGCTTCAAATACTTTGAAAACGTCAGCAACGCTTTTGTTTCTCACTGTCTTATAGTAACAAATGTTCACAAATAATATGGCGATCAGAGGAAATGTTTGAACGCATAAAGTATTGTACTAAAGCAGAGATTTGGTGCAAAATTTGAATAAATGCGTATCGAAACATTGTACATGCCGCTTCAAAGCAGTTTGATTTTAGCCAAAAACACGAAGTTTCAAATAAAAATGATAAAAAGAAGATTAACTTTTTCTGTATTTTACTGAGTCTGCAAAATTAAGGATTTACGGTAAACAAGTTTGACCGGATTTTTTTTTAAAAATGAGTGATTATTAGGACCAAATTTACAAAACCAAAAATAAAGTGTTAGTAATGTTGTTTTTTATCATCAGGGCTTCTCTGTTTCTTTATACAGAGGTAAAGGTTAGTTCCAATGGAAATTGTTGTGCTAAAAGATTATACAGAGAAGAAGAATAAACAGGTGGTGTGAAGTAGCGACCAAGAAAAGAGCGAGAGAATGCTAAAAAGCTGGATATTCGAAATTATCAATCTCTATATTTAGACAACTATGAACAATGTCTCTGAGGCTTGATTAGACTATCGTGTAAGACCATGTGAAGGATGGCAACTGTTTCGAACATGAATGTTTCGACAGTTTTAAAAATATAGAGAAGGATAGAAAGAACGGAAGATAGATAAAAATATAGAACGAAAGATAGTAAGAAACGTAGAAAAAATAAAGAAAGAAATGCAGAAAGAAAGGTAGAAAGAAATACAGAAGAAAAGAAAGAAAGGTAGCAGGTAAGAAAGAAAGAAAGAAATGGAGAAAGAAAGAAAGAAAGAAAGAAGAAGAAGAAAGAAAGAAAGAAAGAAAGAAAGAAAGAAAGAAAGAAAGAAAGAAAGAAAGAAAGAAAGAAAGAAAGAAAGAAAGAAAGAAAGAAAGAAAGAAAAGCTTACCCATGCACAAACATATAGAATCATTTGCAAACAATCATATAAATAAAATAAAATAATATATTTATATAATAAACAAACTAAAAAATAACGTAACGTAAACAAAATCTAGAGCAACAAACACACAGATTGGGTTAAATCTGTCCAGTGTATCTTAACAGTTATTAATAAACAACCTTGACTATTCTTCTAAATCGGGTGAAACAATTTTCCAAATCCCGTAGTCTGTTTTTTCCGATGGACATTCCGCGGTCGCTCCAATGTTGACAGGAAAACATCACTTCTTATCAAATTCTTCCACCCATTCAGAAAGTTTCCACTCATTATCAGTTGCTAAGCGCTGTCAGGGGCCCGCTAAAGGTCAAACGAACCATGCGCGCGGTTAAATAAATGGGCAACAGCCTACATTGTAAATGTTGTAAAGTCAAGTCGCGAATACTTCAATCTGACGTATCTGTTTAGATTATTGCTAAAAGCTTACCTAATCGGAACTCCACGGTTATTTCTATCGAAATATTACGAGACAAAATGCGTTGACACAAGCTGTCCACAAAGACCAAAATAATTGGGTGACACAAATAAGATGGGGGACAACAAAGGTGTAGTTTCTCGCAATATGTCCACCCTCGCCTTTTTGTTCCGATGAATAATTTGAGCAGTTCGGAAACATTTTGCTTTGACATACTTTGTCCCCTAATGTTTATAGGGTATATTGTCCCACCAAGAGTATTTCAGTTATTTAGAGGCGGCTGTCCCCTAATGTTTATAGGGTATATCGTCCCACCAACAGTATTTCAGTTATTTAGAGGCGGCTGTCCCCTAATGTTTATAGGGTATATCGTCCCACCAAGAGTATTTCAGTTATTTAGAGGCGGCTGTCCCCTAATAGCATGGAAACAGAATTCACTATAGACGTACGTTGTGTAAATTGACGACGCACTTTGAGCTCATGATATTGACGATATCACCTTATAAACACAGAACGTACACGATCTCTTATTAGTTAAATGTATGTTAATTTGATATAACTTTGATTGCGACTATGATCAAATTTGAAAAGTTTTTTTCCCTAATAATAACTAATTGTACAAGCATTAAACCATTTTTATTAGACAGATTATATGCCAATTAAACTTTTGTTTAATTGATATGCTTGCGTTTCTGCTTGAAATAGTTCAAAAAGTGAAGTTATTAAACTATATTATAGAATCGTTGTGAAGAACAATGTATACGATAAATGTACGTGTATGTCTTTGAAGATTTATACATGAAAGGCTTGTCTTTCTATAAGTAACCACAGTTTAAATTAGTTTTAACTAAGATAACTATCTGAAAAGTACCAAATTTAAAACAACAAGCTATTTTACTATTAACGTACATTAAATGCACCAGGAATGTTCATACTGAACGCATGATGTCACTGAAATACCGGGTACAAAATACATACAAGCAAAATGTTGTGGTGGACAAAAGCATGGATAAAAATGTAGATTTTATCGTTTATATGGCGGTTCTTATTTAAAGCTTATTGAAAAATGCTCAAATATACGCTTTTTTTACACTTTTTCTGATTTATGGTTTAACTTTAATACAAACTACACACATGTCAGATAAACTCTTTTCTACTTTATATGAATGATAAATTATAAAAATATTATTTTAGTAAAATAATTATGATGCAAAATTCACTTAAACGACATAATTTTAAGATATAAAGAACATTAAAACTAAAATAAATAAGGGCATATGATAAATGAACTCGTTTCCATTTTACATGAATAAAAGCCTACACAAATATTTAAGTAAAATAATTATAAAGCAAAACTCACTTAAAAGCTTAAGGAATTATTAATATTTAAATAAGCATAAAGAAAAAGACAACATGAAAAACATTGTCATTACTTGTGATAGCACGAACAGCGAAATTCATAGTATGGTTTTGCCATTTTGGCACTGAAGACGGAAGGAGACAATCCGTGACAAAGGCTGGTAACTATAGGATAGATACCTCTGACGCGCTCTGTTTTACCTTAGTAAAGATAATTTCCATGTGATGTCATAAGCATTGATAAGACAGTTTAAGGCAACCATCTTTAAAGGCTGAAGCTAATGCAGGCCGAAATCTGGAACTATGTGCTGTATTAAACTCACCACTGAGTTGTTATTTTTCAGTCTATTTTCCTGAATTTTATAACAAATTTAACAGCTTTTAAGACGTATTTTAAATATCAAAACTATATTTTGATAGTTGAATAGGTAAAAACAATACAACCAAAAACGTTACACTGTTAATTTTGTTTAAGGATGAGCCAATAATTTTGTTTCGTGTGTATAAATTATTTGTACATTTATTAAATTTAAAAAATATTGCATTCTAAAAATATGAATTTGAACAAGAGTTTTCAAATGGTGTATAGCTTTTAATTCTTGGACCACAAATGAATAAACTACAAGAAAATAAAATTTACACTTCTATACAATTCACCTGAAAATCACTTCAAGTTGCCAACAAAGATGGCTGCCAAGATAATGGATCTTCACTGACGTGGAAACTATCTATAGCACTAATCGTTATCATGCATTTTTAAATTGATAACGATTTGAAGGGAGCTCATATAACCCTGGCGTATATTATCGAACTAAAATAGCAGAAAAGTCATTTTAATAGCTGATAACCCTTTCAGGGTAACCTCCTTGGGAATCTGAAGATAAAACTTACAAGTTGCATAAATTACGGAAACAGCTAATTTTGAAGCTGATGGCCATTTTTAGTAGTAATTTAAAAGAAGGTTAAGACATGGGTATAAAGCAGCAATGGTACATAATCCAGATGAAGCAGGTGATTTGGCACCTGATAGGCATTTAAAGTAAGAATATACGACAAAGTCCTATGAGCATTGCAACATATACCAAACTGAGACCGTCTAGACTTGGATATAAATAAAACAAATATGATAAACGAATTACAAAGGAGGTAATTTCAAAACTTGATAACCATTTACAGGTGGTCTCGTTATAACCAAAGTATAAAATTTACATGTACATCAGTAAGAGATGAACGTTCTTTTCAAAACCCAAACAAGAATTAGTACAGCAATGTTCGAAATCTTAATATAAACCAAAAATACAACAGATTTAGAGAGTCGATGCATCGTTTCAGAAGCTGTTAACTCTCCTATTTAAGGGAAGCCATTTTCAGGACAGAATCTAAAACTAATATTTTACATGAAACAGAAAGGTGAATCCTTTTCTAAATCCGATAATCCACCGTTCCAGGCCAGCCACGTTAAGACCAGAATCTAAAACTAATATTTTACATGAAACAGAAAGGTGAATCCTTTTCTAAATCCGATAATCCACCATTCCAGGCCAGCCACGTTAAGACCAGAATCTAAAACTAATATTTTACATGAAACAGAAAGGTGAATCCTTTTCTAAATCCGATAATCCACCATTCCAGGCTAGCCACGTTAAGACCAGAATCTACAACTTTTACATAAAACAAAAAAGTGAATCCCTTTCAGAAACTGATAGGGCTTTAAAAGTTGCCCCTTTAAGTTCGGACCTGCTGTTTGTTTTATCAGCAAGGTATGAGAGATAGCGGCAAAGACAACAAACAACCATTCAGTTGGACCTTCATTAAACTTTGTGTTCCGTTCGTGATAGGTGATAATTATCACAAGTTAATCAGTCTAAATAGGTGTGAACAGTGTGGGCGGATAAAACCAACAGCTTTATTATGGGAGAGGTTTGTTATTATTTTGTTGTTGTTGTTGTTTTAATACATTGCAGCGACCAATAATGATCATTAAAGTAACTTCCATCTTTTTTGTTTTTTTTTCTTTTGCTTTCTTTTGGTGGAGGAAGACCCCATGCACATGGCTGGGTAGAACCACCGGCGCACCTTAAGTCAGCTGTAAGATCTTCCCACATTAAGTCCTTCCACCCGCACGGGGCTCAAACCCACGCAGTGAGAGGCTAAGCAGTCGGAGTATTAGGTCATTTTAGATTTCTCTTTTTCAACTTGAAAAATGGGATAGTATAATAAATGTATGCTTTGGTAAATGTTTGCTTTGTAAATTGACTGAACATAAAAAAATTGTACAGAGATTGATAAAAAAACAATTTTGGCAAATCTTCTGACTTGCAATCTAAAGAACAGAGATTTATTGGACTTTCTGTATCCTCTTTTTTTGTTGATGTTTTACATGCATAATTTTAAAGTAGACTTAATTGTGTTCATTGTTGTGAAGTATTAGTTGACAAAGATTCCTAGGAAGAATGTATTGACTGCAAATGTAATATACGACTAGTACAATTGGCAAAAACGCATTACAAAGAAAACATGCTCTAGCTACTGGCAAGTGAATGACATAAAACGTTCATCATACAAGTAAAATATGCAACTAGGCATTTTGGTCATGTTATACTCCCTGCAGAATTCGTATGCACGTTCACAAAGATATTATTGATATTTATTATTGAAATTTCGACATTTATTTTTCGTCCTTCGTTGTGTTTTTTTTTTCAATTCAGAATATTAATAAATATATATAAACTATGAGCAATGGATGAGTAATCTCCTTTAAGAACGCAGATGCCTTATACAGAAGAATTCCTTTTTTTGATTTTTTGATATAACTAAGTAATTTAAAAAAACACATGAAAACAATTAAAAAAACAACATCGGTTATCACACGCTTACAAACATTATATGCTATTAAAACTAGCGTTTAATTTCATCTGTGAAGTGCGTATTGACAATATATAACAGAACGAATTTGTACACAAATTACTAAAATAACATTTAAAGACGACAGAAAAATAAGCAATGCTAGACAACCTATCTATTATATTTTGTTATCGACCCCAAATCATCATAAACTTAAATCTTCTATTTGTGGACGCTTCAACAAAAAGTGAACCTGCGATAAGGGGATTTTGAAATAATCCATACGAATCTATACAGATACGTAGCATTTCTTTTCAATCGAATATATTATCGAATATCTTCTATCGTATCATCCCCATCCCCACCCCCACCCACGACCCCAGCCACCCCGGGGGCAGATCCAGAAAACTTTGGTGGGAGGGGGTATTAATCAAGATTCATTTAAATTTATCGCAGTAAATACTAGATATATACACAATAATGAAACCTAACTTTAACTTATGCAGTTAAAAGACAAACTTTGCTTTAAGAGCTTAGTATGTTTCAGTTTGCATGTATGTGCTTTCACAACTCTACTTTTTTGCCCTTGATGGGGGTGGGGTGGGGGATGCACACATACCCATACCCCCCCCCCCCCCCCGCCAACCGCCCCCCCCCCCCTCGCGGATCCATCCCTTCCCAAACCCCAATCCTTTTTATTCTGTAGCAGTTTTGGTGTATATTACTAAACATGCCATTCTAATCGATGATTGATGTTTTTCTAATCCCTCGACAATCATTTGTATATGATAGCCTTTGCTGATTTGAAATCTTGAACACGTCAATCGAATCGATGATGAAATAACTTGTGATTTATCTATCTAAACATCTTAACCCAGCGATGATGCATTTTGTCATTACCTCTATCCAAATGCAATGATTTTATCTACATGTAACAATACCCATAAAGAGATACAGACCCAGACAAAAATCCCAGTCGGCCATTCTCTATTGGCCTCTGACTTATCAGTTCGGGCTTGGAAGGGTAAAAGTTAAACGACCGTCACGTCGTTTTCAGCACAGAACGCGAACAGGACAGATTTTGAACTTCAGTTTGTCTGTTTTTTTCTATCAAAGGTGGTATCCGACAGGTTGGGCCTGTGTTTTGTTGCCCACACGACAACACCAATCATTGTTACCTGAAAAGATCCCGCGAAATGATTTTTATTGATGTCCTACATCTATGCGAAAAGTGGAACATAACATCCAAAATCGCCATTACAAACACACATATATATATATTCTGTCTGTTCTGTCTGCTCAGTTAGCTATTTTTAAACAGGGGTAAATTGCCTTTGCATGTCTTTGCAATATGCTAACTGTCGGGTACCACCTTTAGAAACGATGAAAACGACTGGTGCACCCTGACTGACAAGCGGTAAATATGTTCAAATGTAATCAATCCATTTTTATTATTTTTCATTGGTTGTATCAATGTGTATATGGTTTGTGGAACCAATTACATGTATCTGTTGGATGGTTGTAAACATCCCGAGGCTTACGTTAAGGATAAGTCTACCATACATGGTTGCATGTTGAAAATGTTGGTGATGGGCGTATGAGTAAAGATCCATTCAACTTTATCTCAGTAAATACTAGAGAGATTAACACAGATAGGGACCCTAACTTCGGCCTTAGCAGTCGCTAGTTTAAATTTACTTCAAATTCTTAGTATTTTAAGCTTACATGTATGTGTTTTCACAAATCTACTCTTTTACCTGGTTGGTGGGGGGAGGGGATGCATCCTCCCCACCCCATGTCCAATTCCTGTGTGGTTGTTTTTTCTTTAAGAATTGTTGGGTCTGTGAATAACAACTTTTACACAAATCAAGGACTTCAGAGTGTAACAAAAAGTGTTGTTCGCTTTTTTCAATTTTTTATTTATGGCTCAAAGTATAGGATACCACATGTAAACAAAAGATGACGCGATACATCTGCAACATATTTACTAATGTTTGGTCACTTGTATCTGAAGTTGCTTTATCACTTATGATAGGCAATACAATCTTACACACCACTTCAACAAACTGATAACAATGTTGTGTGGCAATGTTTAATTATCATGACTTATATCACGTCTTTATTTTCCTTTTATACTACACTGATTTGAAATAATCAGTCATCAAGAATTTCATGATATGCTTACAGACGTTCATGTTATTATTTAAACACAATAATGTATGTATGGGCGATAGTAAAAATCATAAGTTATTATTATCTTACTGCTGTTACGTTAAAAGATTCCTTATTACAATTATAACTATATAATTATATATATTGAAAAATATGCAATTGTACTAACATGTTTATACAATATAATTTGCATTCATATAATAACAAAGATTATTGTAATTCTCTTGTATTGTATTGTATTGTATTATATATTTTTATTATGTTTTATTATATTACATATTTTTATATGGATTCATTTATATGTTATTTTTATACTTCTCTTGTTCTTATATGCATTATATGAATATTGATATGTGTTTTTGGGCCGGCGGCGTTTATTTACGAACTCAACTTTATTTTGTTCAAGACGTAGATACAATAAGACTTTTCAGTACATATGTAATAAGTTACCTATATCTTTATTCAGTTCGTGAAGGTGCACATGCCACCTGTGGTTTGTTAATTCTCCTGTACCTCATAGTGACTACAACAGAGGCTGACCGTTAATTGCTTTTGTTTGAAGTGTAATTGGGTTTTAAATGGAGTTACCTCCTGCATTCTCATTAGCTACCTTTTCGAAGCACGTATATCGCTGTTGTGACAACGGAAGCTAATGTATGCAATTGGTTATAGGTAAGACGTAATTGTAGTCTAATAGAAATCTACCACTCTTTCATTTGATTATTTTAATCTCTTTTCAACATACGAATATAATGTTTATGTAATATAATAATAACATTTATTTTCATACATCAAAAGACACTTTATAAAGATAAGATACAACGTGAAATTGAGGTAAGATTAAGTGTACAGCAGTGATTCCTTCATTCCTGACGGAAGCCCTTTTTTCAGAAATTAACATTCTTAATTTTCTCAAAAGTTGGTATAAATTTTCAATACAGATATTATACTATACTGTTTTTGATTATACCAATTTGGATTCTAGTTTGCATAAAATTCTATTTTTGTACAAGAATACTGACTGGTGAATAAATTTCATTTGTATTTCACATATTTCTAAATATTTTTATCCTAAACAATTGTCGTTCAACCGGCATGCAAAGTATTACCCCCTGTTTAACCGAGTACGATCATCAGTTCCGGGCTGGGATCCGACATACTGACCTAGAAAGCAATATTCATGATCCGAATAGCTCTCGAAAACAATTATTGATGCACCTGAGTAGAGTGGAGCCATAGTCGAGATCAATACTTGCTCAAAGAATTTAGCAATTAAAAGGGGATAATAAATAGACGTGTCTATAATTGTGCAGGTGAGACACGTTTACACCATTTTGGGGGAACAAAGATAAGTGAACAGAACAGAACAGAATATATCAGGTATAACAAAGCAATACAGCATGGGGAATTGAAATACAATAAATATAACACATAAAACAGTTCCGGTCAATAGAAAGAGTGAAAGGGATAGAGGATAGAGAGAAGGATGAGAGATGTATATAAAGAGATAATGGAGGGGGGAGCTTAGATCAGACATAAATAGTGTGTTAATAATTGAGTCAAAAATATATGTATACATAGGCTATAAGAATGCGTGTCAGAATTTCAACAAGTGTTTTTTTCGGAGCAGCTAAAGGAAAATAATTATAAGATAGATAGAGTAGATAAGTGTAAATAAGACAACAGTTGGAAACGATGAAATATTAATAACAATAATATAAATAAACATTATGATTCTACTCTTTGATCAGGGGCTGATCCAGGAGATGTTGGTGGGGGGTATGAATCAAGATCCATTCAACTTAACCGTAGTAAATACTAGACACATATACACAGTAAGTGATCCTCACTTCGACCTAAGCAGTTAACATACAAAATTATACTTATGAAGATTAGTATTTCTTTAAGCTTGCATGAATGTGTTTTGGCAACTTTACTCTTTTACCTGGTTGGTAGGGGGATGCACCCCACCCCCTCCCCCCACCTCATCCCCCTCTGGACCATCTCAGATCTATGATGACATATTTAAACCTTCTATCGTAGAATATCTGCCACGTTTTGTTTTGAACACATTTTCACCACTTTGAACATATGGCCTAAAAAAAATATCTGTGTCGTCAACTCGTTTTTGTACAATGATAAAGCAACAGTGGTATGTGGCAAAAACGTTAAGTCTCTGAAAGGTCAGTAATTTGGGAATCAAAGGATTTTATAGAAATTGTTATTTGGACGAGCCGTATAAATGCTTTATGCGGGTTATTTGGACGAGCCATATAAATGCTTTATGCGGGTGATTTGAACGAGCAATATACACGCTAGACGAGGGTGATTTGTACCAGCAATCTAAAAGCATGACCAGTTTCATTTGGGTAAGAAGGATAAAAGCTTGACGAGAGTCATTTGGACGAGCATTAAACGGATAATTCTCATTTTGTTGAGCAAAACTGTAATCTCGTTTTTACCAGCACTAAATAAACTGGTGAAGTTCATGTCGTTTTGACGAGTAATGCATAATCAGGAGGGGCTTGTTATGACGAGCAATACATTAACTGTAGAGGCCAGTCTTAACGAGCAATACTTAAACTCGAAGCATGTTTTTGCGAGCAATAAATTAACTCGTCATGCTTGGTTTTGCGAGCAGTACATAAACTGGTGAGGTTATTTTGTCGAACAGTACAGAAAGTGGTGAGGTTATTTTGTCGAGCAGTACAGAAAGTGGTGAGGTTATTTTGTCGAGCAGTACAGAAAGTGGTGAGGGTATTTTGTCGAGCAGTACAGAAAGTGGTGAGGTTATTTTGTCGAGCAGTACATAAACTGGTGAGGTTATTTTGTCGAACAGTACAGAAAGTGGTGAGGTTATTTTGTCGAGCAGTACAGAAAGTGGTGAGGTTATTTTGTCGAGCATTGCATATACACAAAGTCCACACGAAGACAATAATGTTCCATTACTATTTGTGGTCTTCTTTGTTTTGCCTATTTGCTCAATGGATCACTCTAGTGAATTCCAAGCGTATAACCCGTTTCTTGGACACTCCTAAGAAATGTCGAAATATGATAGTTAGAACGTAGTTGTGAACGATGAGGTATTTACTTTGGTATCGACAGTATTTGAACAACGTTCCTCAAGTGCAGATAACTGGAAAGATTTCAAAACTTGCAATAGCATTTCGTAATTGTAGTTCACTATTTTAAAATGATGATAAGGTATCTAAGTACATTGTATAAAATACTGCCATGATCGAACGGAAATTTTCCAACCTTTACTTTCGCACATCGCTCATGACGATGTATATCTACAGCGATTTAACACGCCCGTGTTAATCTGGGTCACAGACGCTCATTCACATGAATTGTAAATCTCCAAGGGTCACAGACGCTCTTTGACATAAATAGCCAATCTCCACATCAAGTCACGGCTGTCCAGATCACTGTAACTCCGCCCATCATGTAGAAACAAAGGACAGAAGCTCAGTTGAACGGCATCATATTAAATATATACAAATATTTAAATATGATTAAACCATTGCTGTTTTATTCTAACAACAAAGACTGCAAAATGAATAAACTTATTTAAACATTTGCTACATGGAATGGCAGAGATAGGGGCGGGGCATATATATTTATAATATTAATCTGATAATATCCGAGAAAAAGTGGGAAAATATCAGCCTGTCACTTGATAAAAATCAAAGGTGATCATGTTCGAACTGGGGGCATCGAGCCTTCGAGGCTTGGCTATTGACCATCTGGTCTGCTGCTTCGTTTCAGCTGCACTTATGTATGTGTTAGTAGTGTTCATTAAACTTGACTTTGTTAGAAAACCTGGACCATTTTTGTTAAAAAAAATCGTTCTGGAAACTTTTGTTTAATTTTGATGCCTTACTAATTTCAATCGTAAGATGTCGTCTTGAAGACAAATACAAAATGACGTACTACCCAAATGTTTCGCAAGTTGAAACAGTGCGTCTGGATTAATGTTTAACTGGAATTTACGCAACAATACCTTTAGTACAAGGTTTTTTTCAATGTCCATTTTTGTTTGTTTGTTTTCTGATACATCGACACCAACACAATTATGGTCATATTGGTGACGTCCAGCTAATAATTGCCGGAGAAAGACCACAGACTTACGTTTGGTTAAAACCACCGGAGCACCGCATGTTAGCTGAAAAAAAATCTCTCCAAATGAACGTTCTCGGCCCAATCGGGACTCGAACCCACGCGGTGAGGGGATGAGGAGTTACAAGTCAGCGACTCTAAACCGACATAGTCACAAGTGTTCATATGTAGATTTTCAAGTTTTTTGTTCGAAAAAGCAAACTTTATTAAACCGCAATGAATAATGGAAGACAAAATAACCTTCCATTTCCAGATTAAACGTCAGCATGTTGTTCTCAAAGAAGTCTATGTTTTCCTTATATTGGGATAATGAAAGACATCACTATTACATTTTTTCCGTTTTAGCCCAACAACCTAACGTCAGTCATAAAAAAATACTGTGATTGGCACGAAATTTAAATTATAAGACAAACGAAGTTGAAATAGGGGGCTTATATGTGTCATGTACCTTCGTAAAAGCCTGTTCGCTTTTATAAAATGAACTCTGAACAAAAATAGGTCATGTTAAATGATGATAAACATAAGTTCCTTGGCTGCTAAGCTACACTGTTAAGCTACACATTTTTGCTTTTTTCAGACAGGCTGGCCAGATAGAGAGACAAAGAGAGAGAGAGCGAGAGAAAGAGAGAGAGAGAGAGAGAGAGAGAGAGAGAGAGAGAGACGCAGAAAAGTATAGACATAATACGCTGTAGAACATGTGTACCGGTCGGGAACGACAAACATCAATATGAACTTTGCATAATTGTGTACATGCATTTCATTTAACATATTTTGATGTCTTTTGTTTTGGGGCATGGGGCTTGGATCAAATGGTTTTAACGATTTCATCCAATTTTAGAAATAAAGTCTTCCTGCATATATGCGTGTTGTATAGGAAAGAATAGACAAACGGAAAGTCTTAACAATACTTCAACAAACAATGTCACTTAAATTGACATACTTCACCGAAGATAAAAAATAATGTTTGAACATTTGTATGAACATTTAAACAAAACATTGTACAAACATAACATCTCGTGCAATCTTTCTCATCGAAGCCTATGTCATTCTTGCTTGGCGATGGCAAATGTAACTATGTTCTGAAAGCGCACGATTGCGCTTTTTTTTAATTGACAGTAATTGGATAATTATATAGTCAAGAGTATTCTAGCTAAAAATTTGGATACCCAAGCTAAATGGTGTTCATTTGTAGGTCTTTAGACAATCTATATATAAAAGGCTACTGACACGACCCGACATAATCTTCCAGAACAGAAAGCAAAGACATAGAGCACCGCTTCTGATGCCTGGATGTTGACTCTTTCATCGTCAAGTCAGATTTTTCTGCCGTCCATTTGTTTCTTAGCGATAAAGCTATGGTGGCAGTGTATCTTGGAAGATTAGCGCCCGAAATTCCGATTGACCTAGATTAAAAACACTGAGGATTTTCCACAAAGGTGGAGCCCCTTGTTTAGATGGGCCTTTGTACTTAATTATATTTTATTGATAGTATGTAGCAGACACACTGCGCGGCTGTATGTCTATCCATCCGTCTTATTTCCGTGTAGGTACGGGAGGCCCCGGGATCGATCCCTGGTCGCGACATACCAAAGTCGTGAAATATGGTAGTGGTAGAGCTCCCTTGCTTGCATTGTACGCTTAAATAAATATAATCGTAGTTCCACGACTGGTGTCAGGATAATGTAGTATCATGCCAGGTATTCACTGCGTGTTCTGCACCGTCTCTTGATATCTGAAATAGTGTAGGTGGAACGATAGACCCAATAAACAAATAAAATAATGTGTAAAAAAATGTTCCTTGTGGATCACTTCACCTGAGGTAGCAACAGCAGGGCTGCTGAAGAAGCATTCATTGGGGTTGGTTGCATTGCATGTTTGTAAGTGCCACAACCAAATATTGTTACAAAACATGTGTAAAACATGATATACATCTTCGATACCTCATAATTAATGTGCAATTGGTCCTTCCCTATCCATTCAGTCAGGTTTCTTTTTTAATTTACTTCCCGTGCTACAGTCTACAGCAATACAAAACTTCCACTTAAAAGATATAATGTTGTTTGTCCAGCTTATCAAAAACCCGCATGCCGCGGTGAAAATGTCATTTAAACCAAACAAATTACGGAATAGGTCCAGACAGTTCGTGCAATTCTGTCACCACGCGTAACAAATCTGAAATTAAGTTCAATGTATCACCGTTTTCTTCAATGGTTGTAAGTACTTTGATAGCATATTATTTCAAAATCTGTAAAAAAAAAACGCAAAACGGCTCAAAAGCCTTATTCAAATTTAAATAGCAAAAATATTTACAGATTACTTAAGACAGGTAATGTGCCACATGTATATGAAATTGAAAAATAAAGGAAGCTAACTACGAAACAGGTTGAGAAAGTTTGTAAAATATTACTTCCCTCTGTTCATACAAATGAGTCGGCGCTTCTATGCTCTTATAGTTGATTCCAAGAGAAACAATTTCATACATGTGACACGAATTACCTGTATAAGAAATCAGATTAAGCATTTCATAGCCAGATAGTGCAAAAGCGCTTTGACCTTAGTCTTATAGTATATAAGACATTTTTGAGTCGATGAATTTGTCTACCACGTCTTGAAAGTGTTTTTAAAGCTGCCTGTTTGAAGTTTTTTTTTTGTTGTTTTTTTTGTATGTAAGTGATGCATTATAACGTTCATTTGAAGTTTATAAATGATCATGGTATATGAAGTCTTTTGTGTTGCAATTGGTGATAGTATTGTAACTCAGACCGATGCTCTCCAACCGTCACCCATCCATACACCAGCCACGGTAACCGATGAATAACCGCACAAGTTTGGAAGCCACTTAAACAACGTCGCTAAAGAGTTAAGCCAGCAGAGAGGCTGGTTTGAAGTGCTTATATGTCTACCTTTGTCGTTACAGTATCTTTTAACTGTTTGTTTCATAGAAAACTAACCCGTTCGATCCTTAGGACGGACAACGATTGCGTATTTAAACACATAAGTGGTACAAAAATATATAAATAAAATAAAAATATTCTTTCTGTTTTGACAGTGTCACTTTTTGAGAATGTGATAATTATTACAAATTACATCCTCTGTTGTTAGGTCGTTTTTAGAAATGTATAAATGGAATTCATTTATAAAATCGGAGTTAAATGCACAAGTGCCTTAGAACACAGTTTTTTTTCACTTAATGTTTCATATAAGCATTTGTGAACAGAACATTTTTGTTTACTTTCCAAACAGAAAAAAATTACCTGAACTTTGTAATACTATATATTGTGACATTTTCTAGCCGCAAGCAATTGCACGTTGACCAGTAGTCTAGGCCAATAATTTCAAAAGTATATCCGGTGACTTGACAGGTCAATAATCTCGACAGTAAACAGGCCAAGACATCCCTGTTCAATAGCTGATTTGCAACAATCTATCATTAAACTTCCATCAAAACTGACATTTACTTACTGATTTACACATACTTTATACAAAAATGCCATGTAATCAGTCTTCTTCATTCAACTTTTAATCAGTATTCGTCAGCTAAACAGGGACTCTTTTGTCTTGTTCTGTTTCCTGTTTGGGTAACGAAAGGCATAAACTGTGTTTTGACGCCAGAATGAACTGTTTTCCTTCGCAAAATATTGTGTGTTAGCCTATATGATGTTGTAGTGCGAATGTTTAGATGCTCAAAACGAGTAAAATATAAGGTTTATTATCCTCACTGAGCAAAAGTAAACGGTGTCGTCAGTGTTTTTTCCGACTAGAGGTGAAATCAAGATTTAATCTAGATTAAGTCTTTGCCATCCTACTAGTCAATGATCTTTTTCTTTCCAAATAAGACAAAGCTGGCCTTTATAACTTTCGAGTCGGGCGGCCTTCGTCCGCCATTGTTGTTTATGAATTAAGGGTCATGGACGAATTTAAATGTGAGTCACGGGATAATACGAAGTCTTACGTAACTGATCGGAACATTTACGGAATCGACCGAAGTTATTGCAAATTTTTTATCACTCTTCAGTGCTAAACGATTTAATAAAGTTTATGATTTTATTTTATTGACTCATTTGAAACAATGTTAACAACTGCGGACAAACAGCCATTACATACGTCAAAGAATGTATCTAAAAACGTCATTTGCGCCAAATTTGATGATGGAATTCCAAACTATACATAACTTTAATAAATAAAAATACCAGTAAAAAAAAATACCAGCTCAAGATAAGAAAAGAGACTCACCCCTAGAAGAAGTGTTTGAACTTTGCATACCACCAAAACTAAGCAAGTTCCATGTCAAGTTTTAGTATACATTATGCAGGTAAACTAAAATGGTGATGCAAGTAAAGAGAATTCACATTATTAGTTGATATGTCACAAATACATCTGTAGGTTTGATTAGCATAGTCATATTGGAACTCATAGTCTACTTAAATGTGCAATAAAATAAATTGGAATCGTTAACTTATGTTTATAGGAATCCAAATGATCAGGTAGAAGAAAGTCATTTTACAGATGAATGTCATTTGACGCGATTTCATGACTAAAAATAATCATCTTTTCGTTATACAGTATATGTAGTTTTATGTTGATCGAGGTTGATTTGCATTGTCGTTTTATCGCAAGACTTAATTCGTAATAATAATATTGCAAGTTGTAAACCATTCCGGGAGACATTTTGTAAAGCTCAGCCACTTGCTCGCAACAAAAACAGACTTTGCACGTTGCTAGCAGGCCTAGAAGACGTTTTAAAACATAACTACATTGTTCGCAAATTAATTACAAGTCGTATGCCTTTCCGGGAGACTGGTTGTTCGAAACCTGCTTAGGATTCTTGATAATATCACAACATTTATAAGCTGGTAGTTTGTTGACTTATTTTGTTCATGTATAATTTATATGTTCTTAATGACAATCGATTGTCTTTCTTTTGTAGGCTCCATGTTCATACGAACTTTAAATATGAAAATTAAACTAGTTCTCAATGCATCATGTTTTGCTGTGTTTTTTCTTTTTATTTTTAATGAAGCATGGTCTCATCTTTGTTAATAATGACCTGTTATTTTATCATAACTAATCCTCTACTTCCGTTGCTCAGCTCTCATTAGTGTAAACTGTCCTGATTAATTGACAAAACAGACTCTCAAGTCGTTGGTATGTTATCAGTAGTGTGGCAGTTGTACCCTCTCCTGACCTTTCTTGGCGACGTGGCTTTGTTACGTCAGTCAATTTCTATCCCTTTATTAATATATGGTTATTTATACTTATAACTTTCTAAATGCATATATTGTTTAAACTAAAGGAATAAAATCTGTAAAATGATTGGCCGGAATCAAAAAGTAATAACGAAAAAACATCAATTTGTTTATGTAAAGGATAAAGAATTCATATAGATTTGCGTTTTCCGTAGGTTTGATTCACAAACTCAGTCACCTTGGTTTCAAAAAGCTGCTTAACACTTCGTTGTGTCATTTTTAAGTTGATTACGAATATTAACGAACATTTTCACGTTTTAAAAATTAAATTCCTGTTTTAAAATATCAATATTTAAAATAAGACTTTAATCATTCATTTTAGTTTAAACTATTCATGGAATGACTTCCAATTATAGATTCTAACCAGCTTGTCACCAGTTAAACATTGTGAAATAGTCTTTGGGGATCCTTGTCTAGCTATCAATCTATGTCAACCCAGATACGGCATTGTTGACATTAAGCAATTGTTGACATTAAGCAATGAGACAATACAAAGATTCCCCGTGGGTTCCTGTGTTACTCAAACAAGTAAAGCAGCTGGATTTATGGTCTGAAGGTGTACTTAATCCATTTAGTGACTTGCTATCAGATAGTCAGTATAAAGTATTATACAGTTATTGGGCGTTAACGGTTGATGCTGTTTGTTTCACGTCATATGATAAAGCAACACCCAACCAGCATTAAACGAAAACAACAACAGATAAGAATATATGAAAAGTCCTATGAGCAATTCAACATATACCAAACTCCAAAAAGGCACAGGACAAAGGTATTTTACATGCAAGACTAAGTGATAAGCAAGAAAAAAATGTGATTTAAGTTAGTCATTTAACGAAAAGAGCAAACTCAACAGTTACCGCCTTGAAACGGTCATTCGGCAATATGTGCCGAATGGGGTGCTTAAACCGGTTTTACAGAGCTCTGACCTCTCACTTCCTGAAGGGTTTTATCAAATGCAAGGAATGAAATAAAACCGATCTGAATACAAAATGTCCAAGCGCTGATGTTTTCTTTGATAAGTTATGACAGAAGTAGTGACGTCATTGAAACATTAAAAACAAAGCCAAACAAGTTGGCATTGCCTGCGTATGCAGAAGACATTCAACTTTATAAACAGTTTAGCCATGTAAACATACAAACAGCTTGGTGTTATAAATTATTATATCCATTTCCTTTATACACTGTGAATATAAACATTGCCTAATAATATACCAGGAATTTGACTCTACACAACGTTTAACTGATAGCGTCATTTTCTATATAAGGTATATACAGCATAGCTTTATATTAAATTTATTAACATAAACGCTTAAAAAGGCACATGTTATGTTTTATACTTACTTTTTCTGTGTCGCAAAATTCAATCAGGGCTGCTTGAAATAACAAACAGTTATGATTCAAAACAGTGCATGAACAACAGCTTCTAGCTATGTTGCATTTAGTTGATTCAGTTTATAAATATTACTGTAAGCGATCGATTGCTCAGTGTGTTGCAAAAATGTCTTTATATTCAACACGCGAACATGACTTTTACACGCATAAGACTTACTGCATATAAACTGCTTTAAAGTCTTAAACTTTCTAAAGCTATTTTCATTTTATTGGCGTTGCTACTATTTAATAGTTATGGCACCATAAGACTAATGTTTCTAATCCTATAGAAATGAATGCTGAAAAATGTATAAGTGTGTACATTGGCTGAAGTTTTACCATCGTCAAGAAGTTTGTTGCTAATACGGTTCTCCACAGACCCCGTCTTGTTGTGATATCAAACACCACTTAAACATTCAGATGATGATTGAATACACTAGAAATATGTTTGTTGATTATTGTGAGCTAGTTTCATATTTTGGCACTTGTAACGCCAAGAGACGTGTTTCTGCAAGTCTGGGTTTTAGTGTTATTAATTTTTACAGGTGTTGGGGATTCTCTTAAGGAAGCAATTATCTGAATTAAAAATAAAGTCTGGAATCTGAAAGTAAAATTCTGTAAACCAGGTCTTTCACATTAATCTCAGGTTCAAACCCACAGCTTTATGATCTTGAACATGGGTAAACTAGGTCTATCACTTCCATGTATTCCCACAGAATAATGATGTATTAATTTTAAAAGTAAAAGTTTAATTGCGTTGATCTGCTACAGATAATTATCTAGCATATCAACATATTTCATAAGACCTTAATTTGTTATGGACAAGTATTGTATAATAATATTAACATGCACCAGCCTATTACTGTCTTTATATTTTCAGGATGGCGACGGTCCGAAGAGAGAGGCCTGGGGTTCCCAGCTGGAGTTCATTCTGACAATGATTGGTTTTGCCGTTGGACTTGGAAATGTCTGGAGGTTCCCGTATCTATGTTACAGAAATGGCGGAGGTGGGTACTATCATTGATATGTACCGGTAATTTTATAACGTTTCTCTAAGAATACATCTTTGCTTGGAAAGCTTTGTTTAAAATATATCCGTTTTCCTTTACTTGCTTGCATTTGAGAAAACCATCAGAAAGTGTGAGGTAAGAGCTCTTTAAAAAGAATATATATGAGAAAGTCCTTAGAGCATTACAACAAATACAAAAAGAAATAAAAAGGCACAGGACAACGGTATTCACATACAAGCCAATTGTAAAAACAAGAACAAATCTGTGATGAGTCATTTAACAAAAAAAGCAAACCAGACAGTTACCGCATTGGAACGGTCAGTCGACAATATGGACCGACTGGGGTGATTTCCCAGAGCTCTAACCTCGCACTTCCTGGTGGGTTTCTCAAATGCAAGCAATGAAAAGAAAGCCGATCCATTTGAATAAATGTTCAAGCGCTGACGTTTCGTTTGATATGTTTTGACGAAAGTATTGACGTCATTGAAAAATAATGTCTACATAGTGTTTAAAAGAAAGATAGGTATTATTTCGATTAGAAGAACTACACAAAAATTATTGATAGTAAATGAAATTATTCAATTAAGAAAGAAATAACCAGAAAAGAGTAAATGGTTGTAGCATCGTGTTCAGGTGAAGATGGAATTGAGGAATCAAAGTTAAATTTCCAAAAAAGGCAATACACGTAACAGTCAGGGATTTTAATTGACAATATCTTCAAGGTATAATCAAGTCCGGGGTCACGATAAAATACGAATGTATGTGCTGACCCTTAAATAAACCAGCTATAGAAGGTATAATCAGCTACATGTCTAAAATGTTGTAAGACACTTTGACTTTGCTAGTTTGAGCTTAAGATCACATTTTAACAACAAAGTAAAGCACAGTTTTCTTTGTATGAAAAAAGTGTATGAAAAAAGTGACTTGTTCTCAAGTCATGATTTAGAAATTCTTGGTGAATACATGACTGACGCTTGAGCGAAAGTGAGTCCGACTTTAGCATAACGTTCACTACTCCAGTCCATCAGCATGATAACTTGGAAAAACTGTGTACAAACATTTGTTTTTATGACAACAATGTCTTTCATGTTTAAAGTTGCAACTTATCCATTGGAGCGTAATTTCTGAGGTCAAAACCCCCATCTGTGTTGCATGTTGTGTCAACGTATCTCTCTTGGATCACTTTTGAGTTTTGGCATTTACTTAGTAATGCTTACCGTTTTGGGGTGGGTAAAATACAGAGTACCTAAATTTTTTAAGACCTTGAATATTTATATCTAGGGAAAATACATCTGCACATTGACCCGAAACTTTTGCCAATGGCTTAAAATATGTGTTCCCATCATTTAAGAATTGTAAATTCATTAAAATATAATAAATCTAATACTTTCGTGCAACCTAACCAATCTACTTATTATGCCGACCTGAAAGTGCTCATAATGCTTCAGATAATTGAAGTTATCCAAGATACGTGAATATCTACAGAAGATAAAGTGTATTCAAATGCTTTCCTGACATTGTAAAATCACATGTTCTGATGTAAATGAGTGAAAATTGTAAACTTTACATAAATGGCATCTCAAGTCGAGCTCCAAAGTCAGTCTTGGGACGAGTTAGTAAAAAAGGGACCGTATGTGTTCAGGATTGGACGGTGTCGATCCGTGGGACTGCCAGGCATGGAGGAGGGAAATTCGATCTCGACGGGACGGCAAGGATTAACAAGAGGCCCGAAAGATAAAAATTAGATATGACCAGATATTGATGTGTCTTCTGAAATTAATTACTGTTAATTCAAGTACTGAGCCTGTAAAATCTTGCCACACATGCCTTTGCTATACGTGCAACCTGTGAGGTATGGATGCCCATGATCTTTTTGGCATTTCTGTTGTATTAACATTATTTCCACTACATCCCCTTTTGAGACTTTACCTTCGATACCATATGGTCTTTCCTTTGCAATTTGTAAGAAAACAAATAGCAAGGAAGATATATAAAGTTGTTTTCTTTATCGTTATAGTAAATGTAAGAGTAAATATAAGGTAATAGTAATGTATTCAATTTCAGGTGCATTCTTGATACCATACTTTACAAGCTTGGTTGTACTCGGAGTACCTTTGTTCTGGCTTGAGCTCAACTTTGGACAATTCGCTAGTCTCGGGCCTCTGAAAATATGGCGAGTTAATCCGGCTATGAAAGGTAAGGTTATTTTGCATATAAGTATCAATATTTTGTTTCAGATCCAGTCATATTATGAAATGTCAAAACTGTACATAGATTAAAAAATCTACTAGTATATCAGCTATGAAAATTGTAGTATCGGAACTATGTCCATATTCTTTGATTCTTTAATCCACTTTCTTAGTAAATTTTGCAATTGAAATCTACATTTCTACATTGAATGATTTGATTTCTTGATTCAAAAACCATTGTTGGCGTTGAAGAAAAATGCATCTGCATTTATCTACATTTTAATTTTTTTTTTGATTCCCAAAACCCATTAGTGATAGTACAAAGTATATCTACATACACAACTATTCCAAATTATATTCCTTTAATGCTTCATCTTTCTGTAGATTCTCTAATGAATGTCTTGTATGAAATGGTGTCCATTTATCAGAAAGTGGAAACTTACAGCACTGAGCTCATTGTTGTTTCTGTTGTAGTTGTTGTTTGTTGTTGGGTTTTGTTGTTTTCGTTTGTCTTTTATTCATGGCATTCCAAAACAGCCGTCGAACGTCCTTTGACAACACTGATGTACTTGTCTTCTTTGTCTCCCAACCACAAACTTTTAGTAAGACTATGCTTTCTATTACTTACTCCCAATCCATTAACCTCGTCGTTCTCTTGCTTCATTCATCCAGGTGTTGGAATGAGCGTCGTGCTCATCACTGCATGTATCATCATCTACTACAATGTCATCGTCTCCTACTGTCTCTTCTACTTCTTCGCCTCGATGACTGACAAGCTGCCATGGACGGCCTGTGACCAGGAGTGGAACACATGCGCCTGCAGAGATAGTTCTATGAACCTCAGTTCTCCATACCTGTGGCCAAACGGTTCAAGGCTCGCCGACGAATGTGGTTTGTATTCCACCTGTTTATTTTCTTCATCTTCTTCTTGTTTAAATTGTTGTTTGTTATTGTGGGGATAGTGGAGTTTCTCATTCATCAGTTAATGTAATGTGTCAATTTAACTAATTTGTATGTGTCCAAACGGATTTCGGTTCGCCGAAGTGTGTATTTGTTGTAATTGCTATCGTTATTTTTCTTGCTATTTATTGTATTTTATTATTCTGTAAAATCGGTTTAAGCACGCCTATCGGTATTTGTGCAGACTGACCGTTTTAAGGTCAATGCGGTTACTGTTAGGTTTGCTTTATATTCTATAATGTCTCTTCATTGTTATGTTGTATCTTTTACAACTGACTGGCATGTGACTGTCTCTGTCCTGTACCGTTTCCAATTTTAATATATGCTTGTGTACTCATAGGTCATATTTTCTTACAAATGTATATTTACACCTTTAAGACCTATATAAATTGTTTTTATTAATCTAATTCTAAGCTGGGAAAGTAAGAAGCCAGCTTACTTGCTTTATGTATAGATCTACCTAAGCAGTTTAGTTTAGTGTCCTTTAAGCCCTGTTCAATGGATTTCTGCTTCTAGCTAAAAGGGTCAATGCTTGCTGAGGAATGTTTTCGTTTGCCTAGTGTAACATATCTATACATGTATATCAGTTGGAAAATATATAAATTTAAGCACATTCGTATAAATATAAGCTATCATTTGTAGTGTGTCGATAAAACTTTTCTCGCGAACATGTGTAATTTGTACAAATTACACTATTTTATTTCATTTTTACTCCTTAACAAGTTAATATCAATTATCAGCTGAGTATTATGATCTCTACTCCTCTTTTATGTGTCTCGAGCTTTTCAAAAAGAATACACCCAATTAATATTACCTGTTTAACTTAAGCTCACCAAATTGTTTATTATTAGTTACTTAGAATTTTGTCATTTGATCATTTATACCAGTTTCTGCTTATATTTTTTCAGTTTCCTTTCATATACATTTCAGGTGATTCTCCGCTTGTCAACGTCACACAGTCTCCTAGCGAGGAATACTTTCTGTACGTACTATATCATATGTTTGACATTAATTTCCTTTTCTTATTAATAATATTGTATACTTTCTGTACGTTGTATATCATACATACGTATGACATTATTTTCCTTTTCTTATCAATAATATTGTATACTTTCTGTACGTAGTATATCATATATGTGACATTTATTTCCTTTTCTTATTAATAATATTGTATACTTTCTGTACGTAGTATATCATACATATGTATGACATTAATTTTCTTTTCTAATTAATAATATTGTATACTTTCTGTACGTAGTATATCATACATATGTATGACATTAATTTTCTTTTCTATTTAATAATATTGTATACTTTCTGTACGTAGTATATCATATGCTTGACATTAATTTCCTTTTTTTATTATCAATATTGCATCTTCTTTTGTGATTTTAATTTTTCAAGTGTTTGTGGCAAAAAAGGCGCCGAAAAGCAGTTTGATACAAGGGTAACCCAGTTCCTTGTTTTGAATGATGTTACCTTTGGTCAAAGGAAATGCTTAAAATACATGCGTTCAATAAATATAGGGTTGTTTTGTCATATAGATTATGACACTAAACAAGTACGAATAAGATATCTTAGGGGTCTAAAAATAAGTATTAAGTCAGTTTGATTTGTTAAATAAAGTATTAAAGCATGGTTTTTGGATCGAGTAGCTATTATTTAACTATACATAACTGATGTTTTCGGTGTTTTAGGCTTCAGATTAGTACGTTGAAACATTATTTCAATGGTCCAAATATAAAAAGGGCACTCACAAATATGTTATCTGTAATATGTACATGTCATTAACAAATCAAGAATAACTGTTACAGTGGCGTGAATTCTAATACGAACTTGAAAAAAATAGTTGTTTAATCTATTTCCTTTAAATAAATAAAGAGTGTAATTTCGTATTTTAGAAAACAGTTGATGTAATAATGTGCTTGGTACATAAATTAATTAATACTTTATAATTAATCGTATTTATTCTCCTGAGCTCTAGATCATGGTCGTATCCATAAAAATCCATAAAACTCAAAGTGGATTCTCTCACTTAATTTACAAAGAAATCTCATACGACTTAAATATATTTTCTAAGATATAGCATTTCTTAACTTTTATTAATAAAACATTTTAACCTTAATAATTCTATGTACACTTTTCTTCAAAATTTATGGAAATTCCGTCTTTCAGTGAGAACACACAAAAGTATTTATAGCGTCAGCCCCTGTATTGTATCTATTGCTGCAGGGCCTGTGTGTCTCTAACTTTTGTAAGTTAGCTAAAGTTAATAAAAGCAGATCATTTACTCTTTTCTAACTGGTCCGCACGTAGGCATATTCATTTGAATTGTAATGCGGTCGCTCAGAACAAAAATTTAGCACTTCGTCCAAGCTTGCAGAAACTTTGCCCGAAAGTCGGTTCTAGTGAAGCCCGATGTTAACCATCCTTCTATTTTATTGTTTATTGGCTGTTTGTTCCAGACACCGTGTGTTACGGCGAACGACCGGTTTGGAGAACCAGGGTTCAGTCCTATGGGACCTCAGTCTATGTAACCTACTGGCGTGGACCATCATTTTCCTCGTTCTGGCTAAGGGCGTCGAAACACTCGGCAAGGTAGGAATAACAAAGTTTGGTGATTTGCAATGGGACCTTTAATGAAAAGAAACAAAAAAGATCTTGGCCTAGGGGTTATCATTGAAAATCACTCAACGAGTTGGTTCTTTTAACTGTAAAGCCAAGGATTTTCAAAAGGTCTTCTAGCTGGCTGCTATGCGCTGATAATTCTACCCAATCCTATCAGCAATTTCTCAAGCTAAACTTAGTGTATCCACCAAAAGATCATCATCGTTAACTTGTGTTTATATTTTATACATAGGCAATAACAGAAATTTACATCAGTTTGACAGTGACTTGATAAGTGTTTTCTTTTCTTATGAAACGAACCGTGTATGTCTGTTCGTTTAATTGTTTAAGCCCTTAGCTTACTTGCTATATTTTGTTAAAGACCCACGCTAAATTCTCAGGATTTTTTTATTTAATATTTTATATGTTACATGTCAGGGTCGATATACTTATAAACTGAGACTGAGCAGCAAATAGTGAAGGTCGTGATCAGACAACAGTGGGGAACTATCTGATCTGGATCTACACTATTTGTCTCAGCCTTATCAATATGCCATAAGCAGGCTTACAGTCAGGTGCATGCTCTCTGTCACCGGACCTGGTAGCGCAATCGGTAGAGCGTCGGCTCCAGGTACGGGGGGCCCGAGTTCGATCCCGGGCCGCGACATACCAAAGTCGTAAAAAATGTTGTGGTTTAGCTCCCTTGATAGCGCTCAAACAAATATAAGGGTAGTTCCACGACTGGTCGGCCCGGTGTCAGGATAGTGTGACTGGGTGTGGTATCATGCCAGGTGTTCACCGCATGCTATACACAGTGAAGGCAGCATTATATCTGCTTTAAGTGGACACCATCTGTAGAATATTGAATACTGTTGGTGGGGTGATAAACCCAAAAAACAAACATGCTGTCTGTGTCAGACTTGGTTTTCGCACATCCATGGTCTTCGCAAAATATTACTATTGCAGGTGATGTATGTTGCTGCGGTGTTCCCCTATATTCTGCTGACGATCCTACTTGTTCGTGGGCTAACACTGGATGGCCATGATACAGGAATAGAATTCTACCTCCAACCCAATATCACCAAACTGTATGAGGCTTCTGTAAGTTACGCTTTGTGTTTCTTTTCCATATCGAACATGTATTCTGATTACAATTACAATTATTGCTACATGTATATTGTTTGTAAATTCTATTTATGGATCATTTTAACTCCCGATGCAAGCACCTACTGTTATTTGTCTTACATAGATGTGTGATACATTTATTTATATTTATTAACTTCGCTTGTCTGTTAGAAAAAAAAAAACATTTTGGAAGTGCGAGGCTGCTGTGCTCTACAAATCAGGTTTCAGCACCCCAGTCGGTCCTTGTATCAACTGATCGTCCCAAGGCGATAACTGTTGGGTTTACTTTGTGTGGTTCATGTCTTGTCTCTGTGCTTTTGCCACTTTCATATTTACTGTATGTGCCCTTGTCTAGTGGTCGATCTAAATGTAGTGTTTATGGTAATTTTCATAGGACCTTTTCTTATTCTCCAATTGATAGAATCATTATGTGTTGTCAATTGGGCAGTCCGATAACTCGGTTACTTCCCTTGAATTCAAAGGGAGGCTACTCGTTGCCGAGCCTCTGGGGACTAAGTAAAGAAAAAAAGATGGCGGACACGGACAAAGAAATCAACGAAGCTTTTGTAAACAACTAAGAATTAGCCCATTTCAAGCTAACAGATTTAAAGAAGGACCTGGCGAATCGTCGTTTGGCTGGATCCTGAAGGGAATATCAGTTAATCAGGCGAATTATCGGCGTTTACAAGCTAGATATTACTGGCAATTATGAATTGAAAAGGAGAGACCAACTCGAGAAGAATTAGTAACACTTCACCCTCCCTTAACTGGTAACAGGTCGCCCTTGATCGGTAACAGTTCGCCCTTGATCAGTAACATGTCTCCGTCGTATCTAAGTGCACACGTCAAGCAAAAGTGCATACTTGTTAACTTATTTATAATTATTTCGACACAATTCACATCAATTTGTATTTGTTTTCATCGGCTTCATATGCATTATGAGTACTTCGTATATAAGTGTACTATTTCCACGCGTTAAATGAAGGGGGAAAATGATGTCAAGTAAAGTTTATAATTGATTTAATTTGTTATATAGTGTATAATATATATAATATTTTATAAGATATGCATACAAATACAATTAGTTGGTTGCCGTCTTAGTCGACTTCTTCATACTGTATTGCGTACGTTGCGACATTGAATCTCTGACTAGTCTATTAATTGCAAGCACTTATATACGTCTATGACGGCAAGCATCAGTTAAGATCATGGTGACTAATTATCAATCAAGATTAGTGCTGACGCTATCATCATAATAATGACTAGGCAAAAATCAATTAACAATCACACACTGACCAATTTATTAATTTTAATTTTTATATACGTCTATGTCGGTAAACATTAATCAAGATCACACTGACTAATTATCTATCAAGATTAGTGCTAATGGCATCATCACAATAATCTATGTAGGCAAACACCAATTAACGTTCACGCTTTTATGTGCAATTATAAGATAACTGCGTACTCAAATCATCTTGAGTATGACAACCGTATTAAAGTAGTTGCAACAAAATATGTATGCAACTAAGTAACATTAAAATCCTTGCAACAGCGGAATTTTATTTAAATATAAATTATGAAATAAATAAACCACGTACACAGTATAATGATCTTATTTAAGGTCGCAACATTGCATTTAAATCAAGGAACAGTGACAGCTCACATATTGTACTGGGAGGATCAGAATTTTTTCTTTGGTTAAAACAATTTTAAAATATGAAAAATAAAAATATAATAATTTACGATGCTAATAATACATTGTTAATAATAATAAAAAATAAGGAGACAAAAGAAGCATACATTTAATGTGAATGGTGTCAAAATAATAAAAAAATAAAAAGTTTACATTCTTTTTACTTAATTTCTTAAAGATTTTTAAGGGCGAAGATTGGCGTATACACTTATATCAGAAGAGCGCATAATGCATATTAAGACGAAGAAAACAAATACAATGTGAATGGTAATAAATAAATTAACCAACTCACTCTTTTTCCCGATGTACACACTTATATCCGAAGGCGACATGTTATAAAGTAAGGGCGAACTGTTACCTATCTAGGGCGAGCTGTTACCAATCAAGGGCGAACTGTTACCAGTTGAGGGAGGGCGAAGTGTTATAATACCATCGAAATGCGTCGCAGTCGCTTGTTTTGAGGAAATCGATGCCATGAAACAGTTCTGTTTTCGACCACCTTCCCGCTATAAACACCTTTAAATATTCAGCAATATTTCGGCGATTTCCATTTTGGTTTTGTTTCTTTCTTTAATTAACTTTCCATGTCACTCGATGTGTGTGTTATACACGCTGATAAAATTTCTACTTAAACCCCGGAAGTTTTAATGCGCATGCGCATTCGGAGAGTACTCAAGGGCAGACAACTTAGTTATCGGACTGCCCAATTGCAAAGGTAATGTAGTGAGGTGTAGCAGTTTGACAAAAAGCTTGATAGATATATTGTTTAATATTGTTTTCCTTTTTTTCAAAATGACATTTATTCCATTTTTGGAGTTTGTGTATGTATTAATTGTTACAGAACATAAAATCATAATGCTTGGATATTTTTTTTTGTTGGTTTGTTGTAAATCATACTTGTACTGTCTTAAACCCCATTTAGAAATTTTGAACGTTAAAATAAAACCAAATCACAATGTCATAATCGTAAACGGTTAAATATTTCGAAACGTAATGTTTAATTTGCATCTGAACTAGTTTTGTCATTTTCTGTATTCCTCCGCCAGGTCTGGAGCGACGCGGCTGTCCAGATTTTCTACTCATTGGGTATATGTCAAGGAGGACTTATCGCCATGTCAAGTTTCAATGCCTTCAAAACCAACACACTAAGGTAAATCTGAAATGCAATTCTTTAACAGAATTGCAATTTATGGCACACATCAGTCGCCATAATGTTTTAAAATTAAATTGATGACTCTTTTTGCCTAAGTCCCACCAACCATTTTACAGGTCTAAGGGAAACGACTTTTAAATGACGCTCATACCACTTTCAATGCAGACAGTAAATAAAGCACTTTTTATTTTATTTCGGTATAGAAAACATACAATGGTTAACAGACAAATCGTTTGTACAGCAGAAAAGTAAACATTGCAATAAAAACAATAATGAAGTAAGAAAAAAAGGGTAACCATGGAATGCTGCCAATACCAAGATTGATGCAAAAAGTGTCAGCACTAATTTCCATTGCACATACTACAATACTTCCCCCTAACATCGCTTTTCCTTAATATGGTAATGAGGAATCCTTTTTAATATTAAGATAAAGTAATGATCTAGTAAAATACTTCTCCCGCTCTCAGATACAATGTTAAAATGATTTTTGTTTCTAATTACGTTACAGCTTTTGCATTTTATGACGCCACTACCTAGTTCTAAGAATACATCATTACTTGGACAGTTTTGTTTTAAAGATTCCTTTTCACTTCATGTATTAGGTTAGAGATTAGAGCTCTGTTTAACTGGTTTTTGCATCCCAGTCGACTCTATTCCTGCTTCAACCATTTACAATTCTTCTTTGGTCATTTTTGCTTCGATTAAAAATTTAATTTAATGCATTATCAACAATTTTGTTAAGTTCTTCTAATGGAAATGATACTTCCTTCTCTTCTAGGTACCATATGTATATTATCTTTCGATTACGTCACTAACGACATCAACTTATCTAGGAAAACGTCAGCGCTTGGATTCTATATTCAAATAGATCGGTTTTCTTTTCATTGCATGCTTTTGAGAAACAGGAAGTGCGAGGTTAGAGCTCTGTTAATCTGGTTTAAGCACCCTAGTTTGTCCCGTATGTCAACTGACCGTTTCAAGACGGTAACTGTTGGGGTTGCTCTTTTTGTTTAATGACTCATCACGGAATGGGTTTTTTTTTTAGTTTTACATTTGGCTTCCATGTAAACACCTTTGTCCTGTGCCTTTTCAAATCTTACTGTCTATATGGACATTATTTTTCAATGACGTCAATACTTTCGTCATACTTCATCAAACAAAACGTCAGCGCTTGGACATTTATTCAAATGGATCGGTATTCTTTTCATTGCTTTCATTTGAGAAACCCATCAGGAAGTGCGAGTTTAGAGCTCTGTAAAACCTGTTTAAGCACCCCTGTCGGTCCATATTGCCGACTGACCGTTCCAAGGCGGTAACTGTCGAGTTTCCTCTTTTTGTTAAATAACTTATTACAGATTTGTTCTGACATTTACATTTGGCTTGCATGTGAATACCTTTGTTCTGTGCATTTTCGAATTTTTGTACATGTCACAATGCTCATAGGACTTTGTCATATATATTCTTTGTCATATGTCCTTATTCATAGATACTATTGATTACTTGCTCTCGTCTTTTGGAAAAATACAATCTTTTTTTATTTTTTTATCATTGAATGTCTTTTCTTCGTAAAATAATACCAGAAGATACCTGGCATTCAAAAAGTTATAATAAGAGTATACGACAAAGTCCTATGAGCATTGCAATATATACCAAAATTTGAAAAGGCACAGGACACATCAAAGCCAAATGTAAAAGTAAGAACAAATCTGTGAGGATTCATTTAACTGAAAGAGTAAACCGGAGAGTTACAGCCATGGAATCATACTTGACCCTCGGTAAAACGTTTCACCGTACGAAATTGTGTTCTATTACACCACTGCCATAATTGTTTACAGAAACATATCATTGTGTTTATCATTTTCACTGAATTTATATCACACTGTTGTTTAGAGGAGAGCATCAGCATTTTTGTTATGCGACAAAATAATGACAATAAAGATGACTTTACCGAATTAAGCGTTTTCTATTCTGTCAAGTCAAATTTCATATTGCAATTCCAAAGAATAGAAACAATGTTGAAAATTATATAGTTATATTATATTCAAACAAATGTACCGGACCTGGTAGCGCAATTGGTAAAACGTCGGCCCCAGGTAATACGGGAGGCCCCGGGTTCGATCCCGGGCCGCGACATACCAAAGTCGTTAAAAATGGTAGTGGTATAGCTCCCTTGCTAACGCTCAGGCAAATATAAGTGAAGTTCCACGACTGGTTGGTGGACACCGTCTCCAGATAGCTGAAATACTGATGGTGGGACGATAAACCCAATAAACAACAAACCTAATGCCCTTACGAAAATGCTGTAATATGCATACATTGCCTATATCTGAAAATATAGCCGTATACGGCATGATAATATCCATGCTAACGGCGGTACAGTCGTATTAAGCATATGTGAAAAAAATACTTGCTTCGTATAATTTGTTACGACGGCAAAAAGGCAGGTTAAATCGAGATTATCTCTACACCTGTTTACTGTTTAAGCAAGTACTCGTTATACATGAATAAATGACATTTGTTCCGAACTCATTTATCCAGGAACGTGTTCTGACGTGTCTATTATTGTCTGTTATATAGCCATTACGTCACTATCTCACTAATTTCAGAGATGCAATGATCGTACCTATCATCAACTGCGGTACAAGTTTCTACGCAGGCTTTGTGATATTCTCTGTTCTTGGCTTCATGGCTAAAAACAAAGGTGTAGCAGTCGGTGACGTCGTGGCTTCAGGTAGGTTATCTATCATAAGTATTTTTCCATAGCTGTTTTGTCATTACTTGTGAACCACCTGCCAATGTTAAGGTCAGCCAGAAGGCGACTTACATCGGTAGAAATTTTAGAAAGCTTTTAACTTAATAACTACAGTTATTAATAACATTTTACTACACGATATAGCTTACCTTTAATCATATATCTTTGTTATCTTACCTACGAACATTTTATTAATAGCCAGACCCATCGCGGACTGCCCAGAATGGTTTTAAATGTAAGTACTTTCAACTTTAAAATGCCTTACCCTTTAATGTGACATTCGCAAATTATTATACCATCTTCTCCAGGACCAAGCAGCCATGGTCTTCCCAGAAGCTAAACATTGGTTATCTTTATCACTTCGTGTTTATCTGCGAGATTTAAATTTACACATATAAGGCTTTAGGTATTAATTATACAGCCTGTTAAAAGACGTTTCTAATCCTGAGGACCGGTCTGGCGTTCGTTTCCTACACGGAAGCCCTATACAAGATGTCCCCGATGTGGTCCGTTATATTCATGTAAATTATAGACATGTTTTATGTTAACCACTTTAAACTAATATGTTGCTGTTGTTCGTTCAAAAGACGGGTATTGATCTTCGTGGTCGGCCATGTTCTTTCTCATAACCACCATTTTATTTTCACTTCAACCTAACTTTCTGTTCACAGGACCGGGTTTGGCGTTTGTGGCCTACCCAGAAGCCCTTGCTCAGATGCCTGTGTCCCCGTTGTGGGCCGTGTTGTTCTTTCTGATGATGACCATGCTTGGGTTTAGCTCCCAGGTAAGTATCGCTGCAACTTTTAAGAGAAAGTTACTTTTATAAAACACTCCATATATCTGATGAAACTCAAGAATCATCCAGAAAATCGACCCTGTATCTAGAAAGCATAACATTAGATAACACTTTATCTTACAAGTCAGCCCAATTATGCGAAGGACTATTAACACTCAGTGAAGCAGAAGACACACTAAAATGTATGAAATCTAATAAAAAAAACTTGGATTAGACGGTCTAACAACTGATTTTATAGCAACTTTTGGCATTGTCTAGGGCAATGAGTAGAAGTTATTTTAACAAGGGTTTCAAAACGATGAACTTATTTACACACAAAACAAGCCATTTTCAGTCTAATATTTAAAAGGACGAACCTAATAAGGCCTTTATTAATACTTAACATTGATAATAATTTTGCGGCCAAAATATTCGCTACTCAACAGACGGAAATATAAGTTTAAAAATAAGGCGCATTCAAGATATTATCGATGTTGTTAATATGTCTGAGACAGAAAACGAAGGATTACGTATCCTCTTAGACTTCAGAAAAACTTTTGATACTATTGAATGGTCATTTATTCTGAAGGTTTTAAAACTGGGTGTCAAGAAACTTTTATGAAAAGGATTAGGACATTATACCAAAATGCCAATGTGCGCATCGCAAATAATGGTTTGGAAATCTGATCCTTTAAAATATCTCGGGGAATCAGTCAAGGTGTCCTCTTTCAGTTCTCTTACTTATTGTAGTTGCTGAAATTATGTCTACACAATTACGTAAATGTCGCCTATTTACAGGAACTAGTTTGGACGATGGCACGTTTAAAGTAACACAATTAGCAGACGACACACACGTTTGCCCCCAAAACGAAAAAGACATTCCTTTTTTACTTGGAACCTGGCAGAATCTTTTCAGTAACGAAGTAGAATATTACAATCACCTTTTGATAACATTCGCCTTCTTATACACCTTTTGATTTAACGAAAATACAACCTTTAAACAATATGGCATCGATAAACGCATTAGCTGGCAGTTTATAGATAACAAAATAGGAACATCAATAAAAGTTCTTTCCCAATCGACTATACATAAATAGATTTAAAATAGATATGCCTGAAAATAATATGGTAAACACAATATTAAGTCATTAAAGGGTTTCAATATTTACCGAATGTTTATAAATGGTAGAAGAAGGAAAGCATTAGATGTATTGAAACATCTTTGATAAAAAAATGTACTATTATATTATTTAAACTTCAATAGATTCAAATCATACATTTTTAAAATATTTTTTAACAAAATTTAATGACAACATAATAATGTGTAACTAGTAAATGTTCTAATTCTTTAATTCTTATCGATAATTGAATATTGTGTACTTAATTTGCATCTCAATTTTCTTGCTTTTAAAATTGTTTGTGTATGTCATTATTTGTAAATAAACGGATTGTTTTATAAATATTATTTATTAAAAAATTCGTATACTTGCATGTCATGATTGGAAAGATTTAAATTGAATTAAACTGGCCCTTTGTCTCTTCATTGAATGTTCTCTGATCAAGCAGTTTATGTGGTATTTATCATAGTGGACGATGATAATTCTTGTAACAACTTGGTATTCCTAATGAGTAAATAAGTACATAACTTGTTGTTGTTTTAATCCTTTCACAAAGGTTTTATTATATTTAAAATAGATTAGGTACATTAGCCTCCCGGACATGTTTGGTCATTATCTGACATCAATGCGTTTGGCAGCAAAACGTCTGATTACTTTTGCAGGAAAGTTTATACAAACATTCTTAATTCAAGGGCAGATACAAAATAAGATTGGCTAGTTCCTTCTAATATTGTCAATTTTCTCCCCTCTGACCAGTTCTCTGCCACAGAGACTGTTCTTTCCAGCATAATGGACGAATTTCCGTCAATCCGGAAGTCGCGGGTTCGAACCATCGGATTCAGAGCTGTCGGATGCTTTACGTTATTCCTGCTTGGTTTGCCCATGACGACACAGGTAAGGATGACGTCGGTCTACTACTTTCTTTTAATGATGTCATATTTTCTTAAGGAATACGTCATCCATTGAGCAGTTGTGTTAAAAATAGATCGGGTTTCCTTTCATTGCTTACATTTGAGAAATCCCACAGAAAGTGCGAGATTAGAACTCTGTAAAACTGGTGTTAGAACTGCAGTCGAACATGGCCGTTTCAAAACAAAGGCACAGGACAGAGGTTTTCACATGCAAGCCAAAAGTAAAAGTTAGAACAAATCTGTGATGAGTCGTTAAAAAAAGAGCAAACCCAACAGTTACCGCCTTCGAACGGCAGTCAGTGACTGAATTGGGTTGCTTAAACCGGTTTTACAGAGCTCTAACCTCGCAACGTCTGAGGGGTTTCTCAAATGTAAACAATGAAAAGAAAACCGATCTATTTAGAAAAAAAATGCCCAAAGCGCTGACGTTTTCTTTGACAAGTAATGGATTTGTTAGTGGCGTAATTGAAAAATAATGTCCACATGGTTCTGGAATAGATGTAAAACAAAATCGTTGATACTAAATTAAAATTAAACCAGGAAGAAGTGTAAATGGTTGTAGCATTCTGTTCATGTGGAATTGAGGAACCAATATCCTATGTCTATCAAAGGAAAATACGCGTAACAGCCCTTACATGTACATAATGAATTCAGTGTACAGTGTATACAATGTCTGAATGTGCTGCAACTAATATATCAGTGAATACCAAGTCTGAATGCGTTCCAACTAATATATCAGTGTATACCATGTCTAAATGTGTTCCAGCTAATATATCAGTGTATACCATGTCTGAATTTGTTCAAACTAATATATCAGTGTATACCAGGTCTTAATGTGTTCCAATTAATATATCAGTGTATACCATGTCTGAATGTGTCCCAACTAATATATACGTGTATACCATGTCTAAATGTGTTCCAACTAATATATCAGTGTATACCATGTCTAAATGTGTTCCAACTAATATATCAGTGTATACCATGTCTGAATGTGTTCCAACTTATATATCAGTGTATACCATGTCTGAATGTGTTCCAACTAATATATCAATGTATACCAAGTCTGAATGTGTTCCAACTAATATATCAGTGTATACCATGTCTGGATGTGTTCCAACTAATACATCAGTGTATACCATGTCTGAATGCGTTCCAACTAATATATCAGTGTATACCATGTCTGAATATGTTCCAACTTATATATCAGTGTATACCATGTCTGAATGTGTTCCAACTAATATATAAGTGTATACCATGTCTAAATGTGTTCCAACTAATATATCAGTGTATACCATGTCTGAATGTGTTCCAACTAATATATCAGTGTATACCATGTCTGAATGTGTTCCAACTAATATATCAGTGTTTACCATGTCTAAATGTGTTCCAACTAATATATCAGTGTATACCATGTTTAAATGTGTTCCAACTAATATATCAGTGTATACCATGTCTGAATGTGTTCCAACTAATATATCAGTGTATACCATGTCTGAATGTGTTCCAACTAATATATCAGTGTATACCATATCTGAATGTGTTCCAACTAATATATCAGTGTGTACCATGTCTGAATATGTTCCAACTAATATATCAGTGTATACCATGTCTAGATGTGTTCCAACTAATATATCAGTGTATACCATGTCTGAATGTGTTCCAACTAATATATCAGTGTATACCAAGTCTGAATGTGTTCCAACTAATATATCAGTGTATACCATGTCTGAATGTGTTCCAACTAATATATCAGTGTATACCATGTCTGAATGTGTTCCAACTAATATATCAGTGTATACCATGTCTGAATCTGAATGTGTTCCAACTAATATATCAGTGTATACCATGTCTGAATGTGTTCCAACTAATATATCAGTGTGTACCATGTCTGAATATGTTCCAACTAATATATCAGTGTATACCATGTCTAAATGTGTTCCAACTAATATATCAGTGTATACCATGTCTGAATGTGTTCCAACTAATATATCAGTGTGTACCATGTCTGAATATGTTCCAACTAATATATCAGTGTATACCATGTCTAAATGTGTTCCAACTAATATATCAGTGTATACCATGTCTGAATGTGTTCCAACTAATATATCAGTGTGTACCATGTCTGAATATGTTCCAACTAATATATCAGTTTATACCATGTCTAAATGTGTTCCAACTAATATATCAGTGTATACCATGTCTGAATGTGTTCCAACTAATATATCAGTGTGTACCATGTCTGAATATGTTCCAACTAATATATCAGTGTATACCATGTCTGAATATGTTCCAACTAATATATCAGTGTGTACCATGTCTGAATATGTTCCAACTAATATATCAGTGTATACCATGTCTGAATCTGTTCCAACTAATATATCAGTGTGTACCATGTCTGAATTTGTTCTAACAAATATATTAGTGTAAACAATGTCTGAATGTGTTCCAACTAATATATCAGTGTAAACCATATCTGAATGTGTTCCAACTAATATATCAGTGTATACCATGTCTGAATGTGTTCCAACTAATATATCAGTGTATACCATGTCTGAATATGTTCCAACTAATATATCAGTGTATATCATGTCTGAATGTGTTCCAACTAATATATCAGTGTATACCATGTCTGAATATGTTCCAACTAATATATCAGTGTATACCATGTCTGAATGTGTTCCAACTAATATATCAGTGTATACCATGTCTGAATATGTTCTAACTAATATATCAGTGTAAACCATGTCTGAATGTGTTCCAACTAATATATCAGTGTAAACCATATCTGAATATGTTCCAACTAATATGTCAGTGTAAACCATGTCTGAATGTGTTCCAGCTAATATATCAGTGTATACCATGTCTGAATGTGTTCCAATTAATATATCAGTGTATACCATGTCTGAATGTGTTCCAATTAATATATCAGTGTATATCATGTCTGAATGTGTTCCAACTATATAAATATATCAGTGTATACCATGTTTAAATGTGTTCCAACTAATATATCAGTGTAAACCATGTCTGAATGTGTTCCAACTATATAAATATATCAGTGTATACCATGTTTAAATGTGTTCCAACTAATATATCAGTGTATACCATGTCTGAATGTGTTCCAACTTATATATCAGTGTATACCATGTCTGAATGTGTTCCAACTAATATATCAATGTATACCAAGTCTGAATGTGTTCCAACTAATATATCAATGTATACCAATCTGAATGTGTTCCAACTAATATATCAGTGTATACCAAGTCTAAATGTGTTCCAACTAATATATCAGTGTATACCATGTCTGAATGTGTTCCAACTAATATATCAGTGTGTACCATGTCTGAATATGTTCCAACTAATATATCAGTGTATACCATGTCTAAATGTGTTCCAACTAATATATCAGTGTATACCATGTCTGAATGTGTTCCAACTATTATATCAGTGTGTACCATGTCTGAATATGTTCCAACTAATATATCAGTGTATACCATGTCTAAATGTGTTCCAACTAATATATCAGTGTATACCATGTCTGAATGTGTTCCAACTAATATATCAGTGTGTACCATGTCTGAATATGTTCCAACTAATATATCAGTTTATACCATGTCTAAATGTGTTCCAACTAATATATCAGTGTATACCATGTCTGAATGTGTTCCAACTAATATATCAGTGTGTACCATGTCTGAATATGTTCCAACTAATATATCAGTGTATACCATGTCTGAATATGTTCCAACTAATATATCAGTGTGTACCATGTCTGAATATGTTCCAACTAATATATCAGTGTATACCATGTCTGAATCTGTTCCAACTAATATATCAGTGTGTACCATGTCTGAATTTGTTCTAACAAATATATTAGTGTAAACAATGTCTGAATGTGTTCCAACTAATATATCAGTGTAAACCATATCTGAATGTGTTCCAACTAATATATCAGTGTATACCATGTCTGAATGTGTTCCAACTAATATATCAGTGTATACCATGTCTGAATATGTTCCAACTAATATATCAGTGTATATCATGTCTGAATGTGTTCCAACTAATATATCAGTGTATACCATGTCTGAATATGTTCCAACTAATATATCAGTGTATACCATGTCTGAATGTGTTCCAACTAATATATCATTGTATACCATGTCTGAATATGTTCTAACTAATATATCAGTGTAAACCATGTCTGAATGTGTTCCAACTAATATATCAGTGTAAACCATATCTGAATATGTTCCAACTAATATGTCAGTGTAAACCATGTCTGAATGTGTTCCAGCTAATATATCAGTGTATACCATGTCTGAATGTGTTCCAATTAATATATCAGTGTATACCATGTCTGAATGTGTTCCAATTAATATATCAGTGTATATCATGTCTGAATGTGTTCCAACTATATAAATATATCAGTGTATACCATGTTTAAATGTGTTCCAACTAATATATCAGTGTAAACCATGTCTGAATGTGTTCCAACTATATAAATATATCAGTGTATACCATGTTTAAATGTGTTCCAACTAATATATCAGTGTATACCATGTCTGAATGTGTTCCAACTAATATATCAGTGTATACCAAGTCTGAATGTGTTCCAACTAATATATCAGTGTATATCATGTCTGAATGTGTTCCAACTAATATATCAGTGTATACCATGTCTGAATGTGTTCCAACTAATATATCAATGTATACCAATCTGAATGTGTTCCAACTAATATATCAGTGTATACCAAGTCTAAATGTGTTCCAACTAATATATCAGTGTATACCATGTCTAAATGTGTTCCAACTAATATATCAGTGTATACCAAGTCTGAATGTGTTCCAACTAATATATCAGTGTATACCAAGTCTAAATGTGTTCCAACTAATATATCAGTGTATACCATGTCTAAATGTGTTCCAACTAATATATCAGTGTATACCATGTCTAAATGTGTTCCAACTAATATATCAGTGTATACCAAGTCTAAATGTGTTCCAACTAATATATCAGTGTATACCATGTCTAAATGTGTTCCAACTAATATATCAGTGTATACCATGTCTGAATGTGTTCCAATTAATATATCAGTGTATACCATGTCTGAATGTGTTCCAACTAATATATCAGTGTATACCATGTCTGAATATGTTCCAACTAATATATCAGTGTATATCATGTCTGAATGTGTTCCAACTAATATATCAGTGTATACCATGTCTGAATATGTTCCAACTAATATATCAGTGTATACCATGTCTGAATGTGTTCCAACTAATATATCAGTGTATACCATGTCTGAATATGTTCTAACTAATATATCAGTGTAAACCATGTCTGAATGTGTTCCAACTAATATATCAGTGTAAACCATATCTGAATATGTTCCAACTAATATGTCAGTGTAAACCATGTCTGAATGTGTTCCAGCTAATATATCAGTGTATACCATGTCTGAATGTGTTCCAATTAATATATCAGTGTATACCATGTCTGAATGTGTTCCAATTAATATATCAGTGTATATCATGTCTGAATGTGTTCCAACTATATAAATATATCAGTGTATACCATGTTTAAATGTGTTCCAACTAATATATCAGTGTAAACCATGTCTGAATGTGTTCCAACTATATAAATATATCAGTGTATACCATGTTTAAATGTGTTCCAACTAATATATCAGTGTATACCATGTCTGAATGTGTTCCAACTTATATATCAGTGTATACCATGTCTGAATGTGTTCCAACTAATATATCAATGTATACCAAGTCTGAATGTGTTCCAACTAATATATCAATGTATACCAATCTGAATGTGTTCCAACTAATATATCAGTGTATACCAAGTCTAAATGTGTTCCAACTAATATATCAGTGTATACCATGTCTGAATGTGTTCCAACTAATATATCAGTGTGTACCATGTCTGAATATGTTCCAACTAATATATCAGTGTATACCATGTCTAAATGTGTTCCAACTAATATATCAGTGTATACCATGTCTGAATGTGTTCCAACTATTATATCAGTGTGTACCATGTCTGAATATGTTCCAACTAATATATCAGTGTATACCATGTCTAAATGTGTTCCAACTAATATATCAGTGTATACCATGTCTGAATATGTTCCAACTAATATATCAGTGTGTACCATGTCTGAATATGTTCCAACTAATATATCAGTTTATACCATGTCTAAATGTGTTCCAACTAATATATCAGTGTATACCATGTCTGAATGTGTTCCAACTAATATATCAGTGTGTACCATGTCTGAATATGTTCCAACTAATATATCAGTGTATACCATGTCTGAATATGTTCCAACTAATATATCAGTGTGTACCATGTCTGAATATGTTCCAACTAATATATCAGTGTATACCATGTCTGAATCTGTTCCAACTAATATATCAGTGTTTTCCATGTCTGAATTTGTTCTAACAAATATATTAGTGTAAACAATGTCTGAATGTGTTCTAACTAATATATCAGTGTAAACCATATCTGAATGTGTTCCAACTAATATATCAGTGTATACCATGTCTGAATGTGTTCCAACTAATATATCAGTGTATACCATGTCTGAATATGTTCCAACTAATATATCAGTGTATATCATGTCTGAATGTGTTCCAACTAATATATCAGTGTATACCATGTCTGAATATGTTCCAACTAATATATCAGTGTATACCATGTCTGAATGTGTTCCAACTAATATATCATTGTATACCATGTCTGAATATGTTCTAACTAATATATCAGTGTAAACCATGTCTGAATGTGTTCCAACTAATATATCAGTGTAAACCATATCTGAATATGTTCCAACTAATATGTCAGTGTAAACCATGTCTGAATGTGTTCCAGCTAATATATCAGTGTATACCATGTCTGAATGTGTTCCAATTAATATATCAGTGTATACCATGTCTGAATGTGTTCCAATTAATATATCAGTGTATATCATGTCTGAATGTGTTCCAACTATATAAATATATCAGTGTATACCATGTTTAAATGTGTTCCAACTAATATATCAGTGTAAACCATGTCTGAATGTGTTCCAACTATATAAATATATCAGTGTATACCATGTTTAAATGTGTTCCAACTAATATATCAGTGTATACCATGTCTGAATGTGTTCCAACTAATATATCAGTGTATACCAAGTCTGAATGTGTTCCAACTAATATATCAGTGTATATCATGTCTGAATGTGTTCCAACTAATATATCAGTGTATACCATGTCTGAATGTGTTCCAACTAATATATCAATGTATACCAATCTGAATGTGTTCCAACTAATATATCAGTGTATACCAAGTCTAAATGTGTTCCAACTAATATATCAGTGTATACCATGTCTAAATGTGTTCCAACTAATATATCAGTGTATACCAAGTCTGAATGTGTTCCAACTAATATATCAGTGTATACCAAGTCTAAATGTGTTCCAACTAATATATCAGTGTATACCATGTCTAAATGTGTTCCAACTAATATATCAGTGTATACCATGTCTAAATGTGTTCCAACTAATATATCAGTGTATACCAAGTCTAAATGTGTTCCAACTAATATATCAGTGTATACCATGTCTAAATGTGTTCCAACTAATATATCAGTGTATACCATGTCTGAATGTGTTCCAATTAATATATCAGTGTATACCATGTCTGAATATGTTCCAATTAATATATCTGTGTATACCATGTCTGAATGTGTTCCAACTAATATATCAGTGTATACCATGTCTGAATGTGTTCCAACTAATATATCAGTGTAAACCATGTCTGAATGTGTTCCAACTAATATATCAGTGTATACCATGTCTGAATATGTTCCAACTAATATATCAGTGTATACCATGTCTGAATGTGTTCCAACTAATATATCAATGTATACCATGTCTGAATATGTTTCAGCTAAAACATCAGAGTATACAAATTTTAATGAGTTCCAACTTAAATATTAATAAATTCATTGTCGAATGTGTTCTTACTTATATGTCTATGTTTACAATGTCGAATGTGTTCTTACTTATATGTCTATGTTTACAATGTCGAATGTGTTCTTACTTATATGTCTATGTTTACAATGTCGAATGTGTTCTTACTTATATGTCTATGTTTACAATGTCGAATGTGTTCTTACTTATATGTCTATGTTTACAATGTCGAATGTGTTCTTACTTATATGTCTATGTTTACAATGTCGAATGTGTTCTTACTTATATGTCTATGTTTACAATGTCGAATGTGTTCTCACTTATATGTCTATGTTTACAATGTCGAATGTGTTCTTACTTATATGTCTATGTTTACAATGTCGAATGTGTTCTTACTTATATGTCTATGTTTACAATGTCGAATGTGTTCTCACTTAAATATCTACTTTTACAATGTCGAAATATGTTTCCACTTATTTTTTATGCTTATAATGTATGAATTTGTTCCTAATTAATATTCCAGAGCTTGAACAAAGTTGTTTTAATATAGCTTTACTGGACGGCTAATCTGCAAAACTAAGTTTGATAAATTCCTACTAGTTAACAGTAAAAGTTAACATGTTCTTATATTTTCAATGTCTAATGTTTAACAGGGCGGCTACTACCTCTTGCATCTTATCGACAGTTACGTCGGTGGTTTCCCGCTCTTGTTTGCTGGACTGTTTGAACTTATAGCCATCATGTTCCTGTACGGTAAGCTTGTTTTCTTGTTCTTATATTTATGTACCAACGATACAACGGCGTTTATTAAGGTAACTTTACGTTGCTTGTGACGTATGAATATGTAGACATTGCTTATGATAGCTTAATCCATTACCTGGTCTAAAATGAATTGATTTGCCATGCACCTGATGACCTAGCTGGTTACTTAATGTGTCTATCAACCTGGCACAGCAGGATAATCCAAAATACTAAGAGGTTTCGTGGGGTAATAAGGATTCGAGTTCTTAGTTAAAGACGTTGAAAACTCCCTTTTGGGAGATGCCTCAACCACCTCCCTTCACCCCAAGATAACACCATGCCGAGAGAGCACAGTAACCAGGATCGCCAACGAATAGGTTACATGGGTATCATAGTAGGGAAGGACATAAACAAATCATCTCACTTGATGCACGTGGACTGCACTCTCTTTGGGCAGCACAGATTCTCACTCTTCCCTAGGGTTAGGTTGTGTCAGTACGTTCAATGTCCTTCAAGCCTGCTGTTCAAAGGCAATGCAGTAAGCCATTGTGACACAGTACACATACTTATTGGCTTATGGCCATTCCAAATGGGATATAGTTGCATGGCGTTATTGTAGAGATGTGGCAATCTTAAAGAGGTCATTTGCAAAGCCTTTCGAAGATGAACAAAATAAAATGTGTTCAATTTTTATTCCTTTAAACATAAGTACACTTAACTGATAACAGCTGTCGAGAGTATATTTTAAATATATAGGAACATAGCAGCAGTTATCGAGTATATATATTCTAAGTGTATGAGAATTCGACAACTACTGTCTAGTCAAATTCTAAGACTGGGAGTATTCGACAGCAACTATTTAGTCAACATTATACGATTGTAACAATTCCACGTCTACTGCCGAGTGGGCATATACAGAACTATGTAGAATTGTAATAAAAACATCCAGTGTTCATACAATATTAGTATGCAAGACGTCGACAAATGTCGACTATACAAGCATTATAAGTATGTAAAAACTCTACAGTACCTGTCGATATATTTATTTAGGGTATGTTTTCAGGGTATGTACGAATTCGAGTGTCTATTGTCAATTCTATTGATGTCAGAATTCGATTGCAAGTTTCGAGTGTATTAACTGTATTTGCAGGTGTGGTATCGTTCAAGAAGGACATTGAGATGATGTTGGGAAAAAGCTGTATACTGAGCTGTGCATTCGTCTTCTTTCTGCCAATGTGGACTTTCGTAACACCGGCCTGTTTACTCGTAAGCGACATAAGACATTCTAGCCTATATTTTGTGTCTGTTTTGTGTTTTTGTGTTGTATCAGTATACATTTTTTTCTGTTTCTCTTGCTGGTGTTTCTTTGCTTTATATTCAAGATTCATAATGTTTTTTTCGTCGTTGTTTAGTTATTTAAATATTTATTAATTATAATTGATATTTTACTAACATCAAAGTCAACTAGAAAACATTATAAAAATACTCACTGATAATAACAAAACCTGAAAAATCGCCTCTTGGTGTGTAAGCAAACAAAAATCTGCATGTTTTAACGGTTGTTTTAATGACAACATGTGGCAATACCTTTTCTTTAGGAATCAAGCCAATTTTTAAATCGGTGTACCATTGGATATGAGTGCATCCAAATACTTATATATTATATATATTTAACATATTATATATTATCAGAACTTAATATAAAACGTACGCGTCAAAGTTTATTTTCATTAGTTAGTCTTAAATAGCACATTGAACTAATTTCCATTTCAGGGTGTTATAGTTTTCAAATCGATCCAATACGAACCTCTGACTCTGGACGACACGTACGACTTCCCAGACTTCGGTGACGCCATTGGCTGGCTGGCTGCAGCAGCCCCTATTCTCGTTGTACCGGGCTACTTGATTGTTTATTACTGCTGGAGTGGCGGAGCTACGGTAGACTCATTTACATATCATTTGAATATTAATGAAAAAGACATGATTACTTAAGTGGCGTCACAAGTCATGTCGCTTAGTAGGGTATTTGTTAGATTTATATCATACTGTAGAAATAGGGACGAATTTGAATATTGTCATTTTAGATAAAATAGAAATGTTGCGTTATATTTCTTAAAGAAGCATATGCATTTTAGCAGTGTCTTATCAGTACACTGTAACATTTGATAAAAGTTTTTTCATCTCCAGCTGAGAAATCAAGACGATTAACAATTTTCAAATGAATGTATATTTAAAAAATTGTTGTTTTGTTGTTTTTTTTAAAAAAACGATGACACAAGATACTACATACATTTATTGTTAAGACGTAGCAATAATGCAGGACTAATGTTTCAAGCATTTTGGAATATTTTTCTTCAGCTTCAGCTGTTTTTCTGTTTTAACTAAAGCACCAGCTAAAAGCTCCAAATCAATGAAACTTGCTTTTGAATACTTGCAGTTATGGGCTACTATCAACACTCCAAAGGACAAATGGGGTCCTGCTCTGCCGGAGAATCGTAATACTTCCAGATACGCCACTGCCGAGATGCCGACATTTGAACAAAAGGTCCCTATTGAAGACATCATCAATAATGGCGGTGTTGCCAACGAGGCATTTACACCGGAAATCCCGGAAAGTAACGGTCACGTGAACGACGAGATTTCTGTGAAGTATTAGACAACCTGGTGCTGGAAGCAACATATACGGAGGCTGGGATTTCAGTTCCAGTGCTCCGCGTTATTTAATAATTATGACTTCTAAAAACCGCGAAGAAAACTCTTTTAATGTAAAGGTGTTTTTTTTATAAGTGTTTAAAGTATCTTAACTTTAAAGGAGGACAATTTAACTATAAGTTGGATCTCTGCCAAAAGCAACAACCAAAACGAATAGGATTTCATAGAAACATTGTAAATAATAAAACATTATAAACTGCTCTAAAGAAGTGGATAAATTAGCTTCTGTCTTCCTGGTTATTATGGCTAAACGCTTTTTATACCAGTCGGCAAAACTAAAAATAAGCAAACAACCAATCTTAGCTTCTTGATGACGTGCGCCCTAAACTTTTTGAAAATCATTTCAAACTCTTGCAAAGAATCTACTTTCTTCCATTTTGCTAGTCTAAATATGCAACAACAATAATTGACTTTCAAAAAAGGTTTCATTAGGAAATTCGTCAATTAAGATGAATTTTGAATTAAATATTCCAACTATGTTAGTTGGTTGAAACTTTGTTGTAGTCTTAGTCGAGTGCAAGGGTCTATTCGGCTATCAATGACATAGATGTCTAAATGGTCGAAAATTCCATAACATGATAACAATGTACTCATGAAAAATTATTAATAAATAATGTTTAATAACATATTAAATAAAGCACGATATTTCTACTCCTTTTTGTCATAAACACCTGTCTCTTTAATTAATAAAAGTATCAACAAGAAGATAAAAAAAAGTATTTTCAGAATCTGCAATTGACAGAAAATACACAAACTTGAAAGAAAAATGTTTAGTACTGACCTTTTGTTGACTTATAGACAGTTAATGTTTCAAACTTCTACGGTAGACAAAGCCCTCATTCACCTTCAAACCCCTTATTGCAAAAGGTTGTCATACTGAAAAATGATGCGTATGTTGTGCCGTACGCTGTTCTTATGGAGTTTAAATTTACATTCTATTTTTTCCGACAAAATTACTTAAACATGTTTATCATAAACATCATTAATATAACCGTTCAATATGTATGCATAACGTTCAGTACATTATACTTTAATTATTTTAATACATTTAAAGACAGTGTCTGTTAAATAATTAAAATGGTTATAAAGCTGACCTCCAACGAATTATAGTATGTTAAAAAAAACTATAATATCTTAGAGCTAAACACGAATTTTTGCAATTGTTAATTATTTTGTCTCTGCTTGTTCAAATATGATTGTTTCTGGCAATATTTTAAACCACGATGACCATGCATAAAACATCTCCTAAAATTTGAGCATGTCATGGTTTATTTACCACTTTGTAACCAGATCGCACAGGTGATAAATAACATTCTCAACTCTTTTCCATTATAATCGAATTACGGGTCAATTAGGAACAGAACAGTCTTTTATTTGTCTCAACGTGTACATAGTACATAGTTGTAAGATAATTACAATCAATGTTATTGTCACTTAGGCTCAATTATGTTCATGTCTCTGTTGATAAAACTCGAAAAAATGAATGTTAGATATTAGTACAGTTCATTCCAATTCACAACATTTTGTGTTATTATGGCAATGTATGCCTTAGTACCCTAAAACTTGTGCAAAATTTCAACAAAATATTATTCCATCTATACAACCTGTTTGACCGTCGTACAGAAACACATATTTTACCTTGTCAGCATCTATGTTTTAATGTAGAAGTTGCAATACAAGATGGTTATGGCAATTCCTTCAAATATTAGTAAAAATACACCAAAATAAAAACGTATATGGATATAAGCACAGAAGCTGAGATAATCATGTGGCGACCTCATCTCTTTAAAGATTTTATGTTAGTATTCAAAACCCTGCAGTGGGTAAGTGAACAGTTTTCTGCCATCTACTTGGGCATCTCTTGTTTACAAGACATAATATTTTAATGTAAAATGAAGCACACACATCTTCTTGTTGTCAGCGACTTTGTTCGCAACTAAGATACTGTGGTAATATAACAAGAAAATACTTAATTAAACTAAAATTGCTGAATAAACTCCTAAGTACATACATTTAGTTAAACTTGCCGATCTGACAATTATGTGTTGCAATTAAACTTTCTTTTTAATAAAGACATTGAAAAAACAACATAAATTAACTTTTCTTTTTAAGTTCTAACATACAAATAAAAGTCATTTGATTAGTCCTGAGTAACCTATAGCGATGAGACAAAATACTGTTGTTGTTGATAAGTGACAGCGGCATTGAACGGCAACGAAATGTTAAATATACATACAGAGTATGCTTGAGTATGTGAATGCAAATCACCAATCGGAACTCCTCGGGACAATCATTCCCCGGATGTATCGGGTGCATTGATAAGTACAGAATCTCGATGGTCTCGTTTGCCATGAGAAGAAAACGTCACAAAAAGTTCTTAAAAAACAATAAATGTAGTGTATAGGATTATTTCATCCTAAAAAAAATTATTTATCAATTTAACTGTTCACTGTTCACGTCGTGTTAGATATACAAACTTAACTGCATTTTCAGTAGACATTTATCTTTGTTGTTTTGTTGACGTCATTGGCACCGACATTTTCGCTGAGTTTTCCCGTCATACATCAGAGAGATGATTCGTGAATTATCCGCGGCGTTCCGAATGAATATACACATAGCATTCGTTCTGTCATCTTAGATATTGCTTTAGCTACTGAGAAATTAGACGTAGCTTGTGCTTACCAGCTGTGTGTAGGGTCACATGTTGAACACATTTTGGTCTAACAAACTATCAAAAGTTGAACAAACTTTAAAAGATCTTTAAGTATAGAAAAATAAAATTTTAACTTGTGACTGTGCCATACGTGAAAAAAATACTTTTCTATTACCAATCGTGAAATAAAATACGATTATACTCAATAAAACGGAAAATATTCTGTGTACAAAATATAATTAGAGTTGCCCACTTTGTGATTTGTGACATCTTTTTTTTAATTTCAGAGACACTTTTACACATAGGTTGTTATGTACATTTTCTACTAAAAGATAGCGTGAAAGCACTTGACAACAGTAATTAGGCACAATAACGGTACATTTATGGCGATAAACTAATTAACAAAATTTGTTTATTTATTTGTTTATTTTTTGTTTGTCTGTCTGTCTGTCTGTTTGTCTGTCTGTCTGTCTGTCTGTCTGTCTGTCTGTCTGTCTGTCTGTCTGTCTGTCTGTCTGTCTGTCTGTCTGTCTGTCTGTCTACCTGCCTGCGTGCCTGCGTGCCTGCCTGCCTGCCTGCCTGCCTGCTTGTTTTTTTATTGTTGATTTATTTATTTTTAAAAACTTCAAACAATCAGAATAATGTTGAGTTATAAAAGAAATTCCAAATTTCGGAGTCGGAATTGGTGACTGTATTATTTGAAAGGGAAGATGGGGGAAATAAGTTACAATAGCGAGGAGTTACGGTTTCCCGCTATAGAGTCAAGTGGTAAAAACGCCCATGCTCTCAATAATTCGTTTTTTTACCTAACGAAAACTTTATCTGCAGGCTGATTGGCTAAAAATGTAGGCCATTTATTGAAATGAGACCACTTAATTATTACTGTAAGATAATGATAACAATAAGGTGACTTGTCCACACGTGACTAACTTTGTATCAACTGCTGTTAGTGGCACGCCATTTTATATCAAATCAGACAATACTTGTTTCGACAAAGATGTTCTGGAAGTAACGAGAACATTCCATCTGTGTCTTATGTCAAAGGTATTTTTATCTTTGTTTATATCTTCGTTGAATAAACTGTGGTCGCATTTACTAAAGCTAGTCACATTCGGCGGTCTTTTTTTTTCAAAATTACTTTTAATAAAAGTCGATAGTGCTGCTGCTACCACTACTACTCTTGCTGTTCCTTCTGTTAAAATCATTTTTATTTTTATGTTATGATTTAGGATAATAATGATGACAGACGGTTTTGTACCATCGGTGGGTAGTTTAAATATAAAAGTGCACCCATACTAGCCATACGGCGATAAGATATCAGCATATCTCGTGTAATCTAAAGAAGACGACTTAGACTGAAACTGACATACATTTCTCACACGCCTTCATCTGTACCTACATAATAAACTGATCCAAATGTTGAGTAACTGCACATCTTTATTCACCATGACGGGGTGGCGGACGTGCTACTTTGTTACAGTTTTAGCGGCAATATATGTTTCCAGAATTGATTCCAGAGCAGCAGACTGTAAGTGTCAATTTATATTGTTTAAATATGTTTTGTCGCCAAAAAGTATCGTAACGCGTGAACATAGTATTGACTGGAAATGCAAAGTGGCTAAGGTTCACGCCTTTTACATTGTTGAGTTTAGCCTACAAACACTAATGTTTTAGGAAGAGCACGAATGTGAGACATCCAAGGCGCTGTAGAGAGCATGTGTTTTAAACAAGAAGATAACTATTCTTGGAACTGAACAGTCTCTTACATTCTCTTTTGCCCGTACGCAACCTTGGATCAAACGATTCGCAAAAAGGGGATGGGAGGCTGGTGCTGGTGACCTACCCTAACAGGTGGTAGTGTCGGAGGTGTGATATTCTGCAACAGAGCTTAACGCGTACACTTTTCCTACCAATGTTGTTCAGTATATTATATGCAATCTGTTATCCTTATTTGACCATTTTCAGCATTCTCTCTTTTGCGCGTACGCAACCTTGGATCATTACAGTACATTAATATGTGAGTGTAACGAAAAGTCCATCTAATAAGGAATTATCTGAAACTTTAGCAACTTTTCTTTCTTCCTTGTTGTCTGCTACATTTGTAATTGCTAGCTGATTTGTAATTTATACTGGGATTATCTTGATAAAACATGACATCGCCTTCAGTCATACTACCTTTTTATAATTGCAAGCTACTCTTTATTGTTATAAGCTACACTGTTAAAAACGGAATATTCGGCCCTATTCTCTGAAAAAAGGCTCAACGAACAGCAGCGATGTCCTCTTATTGCTTGCTTCTTTATCGCCCTCCAGAGCGGAGCTAATCCGTTTTCCGAATGGACAGTTTAAACTCAGTAAGGCAAGTAGCATTCGTAGCTGGTGTAATTTTCATTAAAAATGACGCGATATTCATTAAAATTTTCAAAACGTTTAGGTCAAAGTTCAATTATGGAAACAGAATTTTGCATTCATGTTGGAGGCAGAGCAAAACAATATCATCGAAGAAGCCACACATTATCATCATAGGTGTATGAGCTAGAGTGGCAAAAGCGGCGGACCCTCGTATTAATTCAGTTCATCGCAAACTTTAAATCACGTTTTTGAAGTATCATATGTTCTAGTAAGGTATGATTTGTAATAATGTTGGATAAAATCAGAGCAAGGCTGCGATAAAGTGACAAAGAGGGGACGTAACATTATCTACAGTAGCGACGTTCAAAATGGACAACTCATTAGTTAAAGGGAAACTCGGGAAGTCAGTATGTGAAGTATTGTGATTTGCATATGTTTATTGCATACGTATGCATAAAATTTAAACATACAATGTTTCTTTATTTAAAGAAAAACGCCTGCCTATCAAGGTCATTCAAAATTAATAGGAATGGTCAGATTTCATTTAACTTTGTCTACATTTTCAAGTTGGCTGGACAACCATCAAACTGATGTATAGGAGACAGTGCTTTGCAATCCTGTCACTTTATTTGCTTATTGAGCCGTATTTCGTGCTATTTTATTTGCAATCAGCAATTTTCTTAAGCCTTTTTAGTTGAAATTTTCCAGAATAAATTCGTCTTAAATGAGGCTTGTGCGTTTTTCGATTTTGCCACCCATAGCCATGCTCAAATTCCTTGCTCCTTTGCACAAAAGACAAAAATGTAGCTACGCTTCTGTACAAGTTATACGATTTACATTCAACATGTTTCGAGTATTTCTTCGAATTATATTCAAATTATCGGGACAGGGTCATTTTACGCATTTAACTTGTAAATACCAATGGGATGGATGGTCTATTACTCTGTACTTAACCGCCCAAGACACGTATTAGTTCGTTTTGGCGTTCGGATCTGAAGTTTATCAAGTGAAGATTTTGTAGTTACCACCTGAGTACAATTCATTTGCAATTAAATGCATCATGTAAGACTCGACTATTAACAAACAAGTTTAAACTTAAAATGCCAGTTGACGATCGTCGATTCAGCAAGGGATTTGAACCCGGCCTCACAATCTCCGTCATCAGTAACGGCTCATATTCTCTTCTCGTCAACGGTAAAACGTGGCTACGTAGCGCTCCGACGTACTTCAACGCCAACAACAAGACGTTTAGCAGCGCGGATGGCTCTCTCAAGTTACAAGAAAGTAGTGCCACTTCCGGAAGTGACAAATTAGGCAAATGGCAGACATCAACCTTTACCTACCAAACAAATGATCATGCGGCGGTCATGTTCAAGGCAGTGATCAAGAACTACCCAGCACTGCCCCTGGTTATTTTTCAACAGGTAAACCAAGACAGGTTCATCCGGACATACTATATATACATTCTAGTGAACAAATGAGTTCCCGCTTTAGATTACAGTCTGCATACAGTGGGTGACATTTAACTGGCCAGTTGTACACAAACACTTACCTGAAACGTTAATGGCCTTGTCAATACATAATTATGGTACTGTTGTATCATTTACATTTTCCGTTAATTAGTCCTCATCTATTATGTTTGATTATCAGAAGAATTGCAGTGTTCAAATGAGCATTCATGTTCTCTGAGGTACACTTTCAGGGTAACAATGTTGAAGTTTTAACAAATCGGCTGAAGAAATATCTCTCTGGTAGAGACAAAATAGTTCATTACACTTCTAAGCGTCAAAACTTTACCAATGCGCGTCGTACACCAATGCGCGTCATACACCAATGCGCGTCGTACACCAATGCGCGTCATACACCAATGCGCGTCATATACCAATGCGCGTCATACACCAATGCGCGTCATACACAAATGCGCGCCATATACCAATGCGCGTCATACACCAATGCGCGCCATACTTACATCCAGTAGAAACAAACAAGATATGCGACGTGTGTGAGACTTTACTTACCATATGCAAATTAATTATCTTTTTTACAAAAAAGCAAACTTGCAAGAACCGAATCACGTATGACCAATAAAGTGTCGGTGTGCCGTAAAATCCAAAATACAAATACTTTTGAAAATGGTCTATTATACTATATATGAGAAACTTGTAGGACACATTTCCTCGCATTTACATGTCAACCTGCCCCGACCTTTAACCTCTGAAGCAAAGCTGTAGCTGATTATTGATCGAGGCAGTTAGACAGTGAGAGTATCTTGCTTTGTGATATTGGATATAGATTTTATTTAAGGTGAAGTGAATGGTGGATGAAACAAGACAGCATTGATGCAAAGCATAAACGGTCGCCATCGAGGTTCTGTTCAACAATGAAACATGTTTGCCTAACACGACCAAGAAACAGAAAAACATTGTTGTTACTAAAAGATTTACATTACTTCAAAGTCTAAATGTCTTGTATGTAACAACGAATTGTCTTTGGACGCATAGGGAATGGTACGAATATAAACAACAGAACTGAGCATAACATTTGACTTGTACATAGTACATCTTCTTAACAAATGCAATTTAAATGAAACAAATCATACATACATGTACACATATGGGCCATTAGCAGTTAAAACTACATTCTAATATAATTTTGATATTCACCAAAGTTGAATTACATGGATAACCGAAGTTATGATATGCCTGAAAACGCGGCATTTTATTTGTTAATAGAACAGCATGGCGCCATCCAAAGGATTTTACAGGAATGATTACATAGAGTCGCTGCGCTCATGCAGGACGACGATAAAAGTACTGTGGGTAATCTATGTTAATTTTACTTAAATACACACACTCACTGAAAAAAATCACCGGCGCGTTTAATAGGCACAATATGGTAGACTGTGCTATCCGGAATCTCTACCAATAAGAGTCGCTTTGATACTCATTCGGACTTGCGTTGCGTCAGCATTTTGTAAGTACGTCAAAATTGAGAAAGGGCATTTAGGCCGAAAAAAAAAACAACGAAAGGAAAAATCTGTGATCTAACAATACATGGTTAGTTCCTAGCATTTTGGTCAACTAATAAAAGTGTAATCGAGAGCAAATTTAATTTGGCAATCCGTCAACAAATATGGTCGATCATAGCAGGAACTCATTATGTCACTTGGCTGTAGATGTCGATTCACGTCGTTTTTGTGGGTTTTTTTGTTTTTTTTTGCGAATCTTAATATAATGGCTTCACAGTTTGTCTTCTTTTTGACAATAGTGGTGACTTTAAATAAGAAAACGCAGCTACTCATAGGGTCATTACATTTATGTACATCTATTATTTGTCCATGTATATACACAGTTCCATGTGTTAATCTTCCTTGCAATCATGTGAATAAAGAAACCTGATTGTGTAATTAAAAGTGCTTTAAACATATGAAATAAGTTGGAACAACCAGGAAATGGTATATATATATATATATATATATATATATATATATATATATATATATATATATATATATATATATATATATATATATATATATACAGGATAGCATCCAAAGAGAGGCGTAGAGCTTGTATGTTTGTTTGTGTTGGGTTTATCGTCCCACCAACAGTACTTCAGTTATCTGGAGACGGCGTCAACTTGAAGCAGATATAGTGCTGTCTTGACTGTGTATAGCATGCCTGGAACACCTGGCATAATACCACACCCAGTCACATTATCCTGACACCGGGCCAACCAGTCGTGGAACAACCCTTATATTTGCTTTAGCGTTAGCAAGGGAGGTATGCCACTACCAATTTTAACGACTTTGGTATGTCGCGGCCCAGGATCGAACCCGGAGCCTCCTGCACCTGGAGCCGACGCTCTACCGATTGCGCTTCCAGGTCCGGTAGAGTGCTTGTCTACATTTCGGATCATGCAACGGGACATCAACTGACCTGATTCTTCTGAGCAAAATGTACGTCTGCAATATGTTTTTATTGCATCATGACCTACACAAAAGTACTGTTAATAATAAAACAAAAATACATGTTAAAATAATTGCAGCATTCTTGTGAAAACAATTATAATAACTGTATTGATTATTTACGTCACAATGCTACAGGTTTTTGTCCATGTCATACACGCAGGTTTATGTTGACGGTGCGAATGGAAGCCAGGCGACGACGTATGAGGACATTTGTGGGGGGTTCCCAGGTTTCAAGATGGAGGGCGATATGGGACAGCTAGGATATTTGTCGTACGGAGGACTCATGTTTGGGGACACCGGCAAGAAGATGGGCAGGTAGGGTAAAATATTGGAAAGTTCTGTGCAATGTATTATATATAGTGTGGTAGAACACATATATATGACTAACTCCTAGGAGCATTGCAAAACATACCAAAGTATGAAAAGGACAAAGGTATTCATATGCAAGCCAAATGAAGAAGTAAAAACAAATCTGTGATGAATCATTTAACAAAAAAAAGCAAACCCGACAGTTACCGCCTTGGAACGATCAGTTGGCAATATAGACCGACTGGGGTGCTTAAACCGGTTTTATAGAGCTCTAACCTTGCGTTTCCTGGTGGGTTTCTCAAATGCAAGCAATGAAAAAGAAAACAGGAAACCGATCTATTTGTATAGAAATTGTCCAAGCGCTGACGTTTTTTTTTTTGATAAGTTATGACGAAAGTAGTGACGTCATTGAAAAATAATGTCCACATAGTGTTTAGAAAAGAGAGAGAGAGAGAGATTATTTCGATTAGAAGAACTACACAAAAATTGTTGATTAAACATAAAATTATTTCTTTTGAATCAAGAGAAATCAAGTCAAATCCGCCCTGTATTCCACTGTTGCCGCACACACGAACAGCAATGAAACATAACATGAAAAACAGCCGCAATAAATAAAATATACTGCCAACTAAGATACGGGTAGGTTGGTCACTTATGCCATTTTATAATATTATATAAACTACTTGTATTATACAATTTCAGATTGAAGCGATGTTTGACAATTTTTGTGCGGGTAGACCCCAAGACAAATAGTAGAACCACAACAGGTCAGTTGAAAGACCTTCCTACATTAAGTACTTCGCCCCGACCGAGACTCGAACCCACGCGCTAGCAGTCAAAGGAATAATAACTCAGCGACCCTACCGCTCGGTCACAGACATTCCCACTATCTGGCATTATGCTTAAAAGTACTTGATTGATTGAAGAAAAAAGACAATGCTGGTTTTATTCCAAATATGCACATACAAAATTTGTACTTATCTACCAATCATCGTTTGTCTGTCGACACAGCTGGTACAATGGCACCACCGATATTAACAACGGGATCACAGGCGGCCCGCTGGCAATCTTTGACGCTGAAGGCAACACTTTGGTTGTGTCGCCATTTAACAACTTCATGTCAGCCTCGTTCTCGCACGACGCAAGTGCTGGCGGAAACTACTATGGTGGAATTATGGGAGGTGGGTAAACCCCTCTGTTTACATCAAACAAATGTGTTGTTGTTGTTTTTATTGTAAAACAAAATTGAAAATCTTTAAAACCAACTTGTCCTATGGTGACCTATAACAATTTAGGTAGAACAAATATGTCGTTGTCTTTAATCGTAATTACAGACAATGGCATATTTGGAGATATATAGTAAACAACAGCAAGAAAAGTTCACATTATTAATTTAACAACATGAACCGTATTGTTTTCAAGATAAAGCCTAGGCAATCGGAACTTCTCGGGTAATTCCGTCCTAGGGACAAACATCCCTCGGATGTATCTGGTGCAGTGAAACTCACAGAAATCACGATCGTTTTGTTCGCCGGAAGTCGGAAGAAGAATATGCGTAAAATGTAGTCCGCACAAAACATAAACAATGGCATCGTTTGTCAGCTGCGTGTCTACTGCGTTGGGTAATTAATGTTGGATGATTTCAATTTGAAACCGCCAGAAATTGAAGTTTAACAGCCATCGTAGTGTAGTGAGCTGTCATCCGAGCTGCCCTCTTTGTTTGGACGTCTGTCACAAAAGAAGTCCCATTTACGGAAATGGCCAAGGTGATCCTACATACATCCGAGAGATGATTTGTGAATTATCCAAAGTGTTTCGACTGATACCCTAGGTCGTACCCAAATGAACTAGGCACAACTTTAAAAGTGGTATTCGACAGTTTGCCTATGTGTAACAATGTCTAACCTCTGTTTGGAGTATGTGTACATGATTTCTTAAGAAAACAAATCATACTTTAGTCTAAGCTTTGACGATTTTCAGACAGGAAATACGTGTTTGAAATGACGATTGTGACGTTGTGGTTCACTTATCAGACAGGTAAATTAGATCAATCAACAGCATTTTGCAAGATCTGTTTAGGTAACAATGGCTTATTAAGATGTTTAATGGAAATAGTTTTGGTCCAAACTGTCGGATACCAACTTTGAATGTTTGTTAGTCAATAATTAGCAAAGTGGTGAAGGATGTTTAACTTATTTCGGCTTATCATTGTTTTCTACCTGCACCCAAATTGTATAAACAATGGTTTAGGTTAACATTTGGTTATTTTCTGACAACTGGTTAACTTTAACATAAGTGGTTATCTATTGTATAAAGGCAGTTAACTGTTTTGTTACTTAACCAAACTGTTTAATTTTAAACAAAAGTCAAATTAACCAAAGTATCCCACAATGCCACATTATAATTAGTTCTTCTAAGTGAGCGGCCATTTTTATTTTTTAGTTATAACTTTTACGGACCACTGGAAGAATGGTTAAAATTCACAAAAAAATGGTTAAAATTGGAACCGGTTCAATTAACGAAAACATTTATACAACAGCTAAGAAGCAAGTTAACCAAAATGTATTAGGTAACCAAACTTTTACCAATGGTTAAAATTTAACCATTGTTTATACAACTAGTCCCAGAAGGTTAAAATAATCTTACGATATCAATTCTAACAACTAGACTGAGTGCACTGTAACATAACACATACTGTTGGTAGTGCAGTTTGTGTATTTTTAGGCATACATCAAATATGGGTCTATAATGTTTCAGAACAATAATAATTCTGAAGTTCTCCTGTAAAACTAAATCGCTGAATACAAACTTTATTTTATGTGTTTTGATATATACTGCATTAGGTTTATTAGGTATTTTTTTCTCTATTATTTTGTTAAATGTGTGTTTTTACTTTATTATATTTCGCAGGTGTTTCACAGGTTCCGCCCATGTACACCCAGGAATTCATTGTGTTCTATGCAGACAGTATTAACAAGGTAACAAAAGCAATAACAGAGAATCTGATATGAGTGTTCATTAGATATTGAAAATATTAAATGAGTTGGATGAATTCGATAAAGTTGTTTTACTTGTTTACGCCATCTTGCAATAAATACCGTATTCATTTAGGCAATTCATTGTTTTATAGACAACGAAATACATTAACCTGTCATTTAACAAACTTCTGGTAACATTTTGAGAGACTTATAGTGCCACTCCACTGGAAGGCGGCCTACAGAAATAGTTTGCGTAGAAACAACTTTAATAAAAATCGTTGGGCATCCATGGTCGTAGTTGTAGCGTCGCCGATTGGCAACTCCACTGACTGCTTAGCCTTCCACCGCGTGGGTTCGAGCCCCGTTTGGGGTGAAGGACTCAATGCAGGAAGGTCTTTCAGCTGACTTCCGGTGCGCCGGTCTTCTACCCAAACATTGGTCTGGGGTCTTCAGCCACCAAAACAGCTAGACGTCGCTTAGATGCTCATAACTGATCGCTGCGATGAATAACAAAAACAAATAAAATAAAGGCTACTTCAGCGGAATTTCTACGCCCACGACCACCACCCACACACCCACACACCCACACACAAAATTACCCAAAAAGACAAGCATAAGGACATTTTTTATTTCAGGATGGTAAGGATTATAATAATGAATGCATAATGATGAATGATGAAACCATTCATTGCAGGCATTCGATGGGTGGGGTAAGGTTCTAAGATACTACTATGACAAGGACCCGGATGTTCAGCGTGATGACGTCACAGTCACCCATCTTGGCTATTGGACTGATAACGGTAAGCTGGTCATAATGAATACTCATTTCAACAGCATCAGGATTAGCAGTGGTAGTGATGATGATAATATGCCGCGAATGCTGCTGATGACGAAGAAGAAGACAATGACAATGATGATTTTGATGATGATGATGAGGAGGAGGAGGAGGATGAAGCTACGAGTATTGTCGATGATTGTCTGCGAAACAGAACGACTGTGCAAATTTTTCGCTTGTACTTTCGTATAGGAGCTTCGTTAGTTATCAATGAAGATTTGACTTTACTTCCAGGGGCGTACTACTACTACAACACCGAGAAGAACAAGACGTACGAGCAGACGATGTATGACATCAAAAACTACATTTTTAGCAGCGAGATCCCATATAAGTAGGTCTATACTTCCTTGCATGTGAGTGGTCCAGTTGTGAAGACAGCAAGAGACGGTTTTATGTGTATACAATTTTTATTCAGTTTATGGTAGATGTGTTTAAATGTTTAATTCTAATTTTATTTATTAATTAAAGAAGAAATATATGTGTAAACACAAAGGTGGATTTTTTCAGGAAATATTAGCAAAAACACAGTTTGTAAGCATACCGTATCATGGATGCGGCACCAGTTCATACTTAGTACAAAATTAGCGGGATTTTATCAAGATCGACTAAATAAAGCGATATTTTTTCAGCAATATGAATGCATTATACTTTATTTTATTTGTACCCCGGGACAATACACAATTATTGTGCACACGTCGTCCTCAAATTCACATCTACCATTCATAAAAATATATAATATACATGTAAAAATTCGGATAAATTATAAAAAAAGAACCACCATAAGCAGAACTGTTAATAAGTATGCCGTAATTAGAAATTAATTTACGATTAAAATGTCAATGTTTTGACGTTAGCAATTCCAGCCAACAACACTTACAGTGTAAGATCCCCGGAAATTTACAGGTGGTATCTGGCAGTTTGGACCAATGTTTGTACACTCTTGCAACAAAATAAACTAATGTTTCTTGAAATGGTCATTCGATGTAATTTATTGGTGCCATACATCCGTGTGAAACGTAAAGCATACCGTTCAACTTGCCATTAGAAAAAAATACATTTCCTATCCGAGCTACGCTGCACAGTTAGCTACTTTAAATATTGAAAATCACGTGATCATTTACTTTTGAGATTGCGTTGCATGATCATCCGGGTAATCAGCTCTTACGTCGATATCTGTCTTAGCTGAAATCCTTATCGTGTTTTTTATAGGTTTGGAAATCATGGAAATTTAACGCTATATATTTCACGATTTGTATTGTCTAATAATTGAGGTAATGTTGTAAACATCTTTTTTCTTAAATCTAAGTGTGTGTTTTTCACCAAATAGTCACACCTTTAATATGTTAACTTTGGAAAGCATATAATAAATATGTGACGGTAAGGTATGCTCTTCTTGTCTCTGCAGATATTTCCAGTACGATTCCTGGTGGTACTACAAAGGTAAGGGCGATGGCGTCAAAACATGGGAGGCACGGCCAGATGTCTTCCCGGACGGGTTTGTGTAAGTATTTATTCCAAACTCTTGCGCAGTGGACTGGTTAGCTATGTTCTCAATATTTAACTTAACATCTTCCGAGATCACATCGAAGGAGGTTGTATCCATTTATGATACTGCAAATATTCAGATTTTTTTAAAAATAAAATTGTTGGTTTTTAAACAAATTAAACTGATTTTCCTTTGTTTTTGGCTAGAGATGTTGCCATGAAAATCGGCCTTCCTTCAGCAGCTCACAATCGCTACTGGTAAGTTGAAAATGATTTTTTCTTTTCTTGGAACGTAACCGTCGCCGATCTGAGAGTTATGTTTTGGAATTATCTCTATGACAAGTGTTAAGCAGCCAATAATATTAATCGCAGCTGTTCGTTAGAACGTTATCAGAGAAAAGAACCGAGTATGCCGCAATTAACTGTGTAGCTTGCAATTATAAAAGAGTAGCAGATATTACGAATTCGCAACTGTTCGGCAAGGTCTTGTTTCTCGAAAGAAACCGAGCATGCAGAGGTTAACAATGAAGCATGCAATTACAGTAAGATGTAGCAAATAACAAAGTATCGAGCAAAGTAACAGAAAGTCTAGTTCCTATCTTCCGAGTTATCGTTTGTTTCTCTCACATATGTATGTAATGAACCGATAATGTAAGAGAATGTCTTGTTCCCGGCATATACACCGTCGTGTTTAAAGCGCATGATCTCAGTGGCACCTTGGATGGCGGACATTTTTTATATCTTTTGTATTATTATTTAATATACGTCTGCTTCCTCGTGCATTTGTCATGATTCGTATAGCCATGTGTCTTGGCTTGATCTTAGTTGTCTAGATAAACATTCATAGTTACAATGTCACAAGGCATGTTACATACAGTGCACATGTGGCCATTATTTACGAATGTTTAACCCAGATATTTTGGGGGGCCAAGTGCACCCTCTACTAAATAAGTGACATAGTTCATATTTTTTGCATTTAAGGGCCCCTGATACTACGTACGCAAAACAAAATGGCGGGAAGTACGACTTCATTGTAGAGAAATCCAAAGCACTTCCGGTGACTCAGGTTATAACACTTTCAATTTCTTAAGTGATTTGCCGCAGTTAAGAAATAATACTTA